>JANIHZ010000008.1:57623691-57634058 GCA_027478365.1 Erythroxylum rufum | reverse complement strand
ATTCAGATATCAAAGCCCTCATTAATACCATGTATATTTACAATTGGATTGAACAAAACAATGTCAAACAATTTCATGACTTCATTAACCACTTCAGATTTTTCATCTAATACACACACGGGTCAACTTTCCATACTAAATATGATAAGGTAAATGACCAAATTAGACAAAACTTCCTTCTGTAAAGTTGTTCTCCCGTTTCTTATCTTTCTAAAAACATCAAAATCATTTAATTTGGTTCAGTATACGAAAAGATATACTCAAAATATTTTAGATGGTTCATAAGTTTTAGCAGAGTTCTTACCTCAACTTCCAATCAAAAATTAAAAATCTTATAGATAGAATTAAAACTCAATTTCTTCATAAGAGTTGTAGCCCTATGTCTCTAGTTTACTCCAAATCAAAAATCACTTAATCTGGATAACTGCAAAGAAAGTTGTGGTAAAAATACTAAAGTATGCTCGAGCTGTCAAGGGATGGACTTCGCCTCGGCGAGAACAAAAATGGAGGTCGCGACGAACAGTCCAGAAACCAGTTTTTCTCAGAATTTTTTGCAACGGTCACCGTGGCGAACTCAAGGGTGTGTCGTGTGCCTCTGCGAACAAAAAAGAATTAGCCACGGCGAGCCACGCTGGCCGTGATATATGTTTACAGAAACTCGTCTTCCCCACTTTTCAGATTTTTAAACCCAGATTTCTCTCTGTCACTCTACCATCATGCACTTCTATACCTAAAACAATCTCTAAAACTTCACTTCATTTAACTCTTAATTCAGTTCAAATTATTCACATAAGATCAAAATTCAAGTTTACTCCCTAACACCAAAAACATAGCATATTCGAATAAGCTCTCATTCCTCAACACTCTCATTTTTCTGACACACATTATCAGCCAAAAACTTCATTTCAAGTAAAACTTTGCATTAACATACACTTTCCCTTAACACTGCATCGTTTTAAACTTTTCCCTGAACCCAAACTCAATCAAATTTAACTCTGTTAACACTTCATACATGAACAGTATATCTTTATTCATGTACGCTTTTAAACCAGAACAGAAACATATTATTTCTACATCAATTTACCAGAATTTCCATATTTCCTAATCCAGAATCTATTCAACATAGTTTTGGACAAGTCCTAATTCTAAAATCAATTGTCTAATTTATTCAACAACGAAACGCAACTGCGCAACTACATGCAAGCATGTAAATCTTTACATCAGAAACTAAACTAGCAAAACTACTTACTTGTTTCAGCTTCTATTTCCAGCAATGAAAATAAATCCAATGTACCGAAAGCATAACAGTTTGTTACTTGGTAAAGAAGAAGAAAAGTGAAGAACATAAGTTACAGAGATAAATTCCTAACACAAAACACCAGACTACGTGTATATCATGCATGTCATTCACCTGTCTTCACACTTTCAAGCCATTTGTCGCAACTAAATCACCGTTTGTTATCTTCCCATTAATGCCTTATGTCACTCAAGGATTGGTCCAAATTCTAATATTTTTTTAATTCACCTAAAATACCAAAATATCCTAAATAATACCAAAATTTTAAACACATTTTAATCATATTTAACAACTCAATTGTACCCAGGAATGTCAAAGAATGCATGTACAGTCCTATGAATATGCAAAAATGTGCATGTCACAATTAATTATGCATGATGTGCATTTTCCTAATTTCTCATAAATTTCTCAAAATTCACAATTCTAGCCCTATCATGGGTAACGGGATGTTACAACAACGTTGCATGTAAAATATATAAATACAAAACTATTGAACAATAGTATCATATTAAATATGAAATTGTCATTTTCGTAGGCCTTGTTTTACGTTGAAGAGTGTCGATAAGCATCCAACTTCATCCTTCTTCTTTGTACTTTGCGATGGTCCATCTGTCCAGATAACTCATCCAACTATTGTGTATCATATGTTCTGCTTTAATAGCCCCCCTAAGTTATCAAACTTAGTATGCAAACTTGTAATTGATAATTTGGGACTAGTATAATAATGCCCCTGCAATGATGGACAATCCTTTGCATAATAAACCCCTAGGATGGTATATAGGCTGGAAAACCATGATGTAGCTCCCATGAAGCTTATCAGTCAAACATTTTACGAGCCTATGGCCACAGTGAGAAATTGTTTTCCTCCTTCATGTGGTGTAATAATGCCACATACCATAGTGTTTGTTTAAATTCAAATTTAATTTATGAACTTATAGTGAGAAATACATTAGAAATTCACTTACAATTATGGAAAATCATGTGCATAATAATGCTTAGGATGGTATATAGGCTGGAAACCCGTGATACAACTCCCATGATGCTTATTCATGAAATATTCCCAGGAGTCACAGTGAGAACTTGCTTTCTTGATTCATGTGGTGTAACAATGCCACGTACCATAGTTTTTGTTTGAATTCAAACTTCGGTTATGAACTTGTAGTGACTAATCGAGAGGTAGTAACATTAGAAATTCACGTATGATTGTGGATGATTCTTTTCATAACAAACCCATATGGTGGTATATAAGGTAGAAACTTGTGATGCAACTCCTATGAGGCTTATCGGCGACATATTCCATGAGCTTAGGAGTCACACAGAGAACTTTCTTTCTCGAATCATGTGGTGTAACAATGTCATGTGCCATAGTGCTTGTTTGAATTCAAACATTGAAAATAAACTTGTAGTGAATAATCATTATGTTATATAGAACGAGGATTGCATTTAGTAATTTATTTATTTACTTTTAATTGTATAATTGGAAAAAAAGTTGGATGTATCATCGAAAACGGTCCACTGGATACTTTGAAGGAATTAAGAGTTTTACGCAATTTATAAAAGATCAATGAGTGTTGAATGTTATATTTATTTTCTATACATAGATTGCTTAACTGTGAACATTCAAAGTCAAGATGTAGTATATAGTCACTTGCTAATTTGAGTAGTTTGGGTTTTAAGTGGGACACTGTGACCCTTCCAAGCTTGTGACAGGCTTGATTGGGATTTATTTGGAATGATAATTATATCTTAGGAGTCTGTTTAACAGTCTTTCCTTGGAATTACCGAATCAGTAAAATTCACTAGTTGTAATTTGTTGATGATAGTAACAATAATGATGTAGAAGATTGTGATATTAATGATGATGGTGATGATTCGATTGGAAAGATGTTAGAGGATTATAGGATTTATATGGAGACTATGAATGAAATTGGTTTGCCTAACAAAATTGGTAGTATTATAGAAGATAATTTTGGGAAGTTATTGATATTGCTCAAGAAGAATTATATCCAAGGTACTCGAAATTCTCACAGCTATCTTATGTTGTGAAGTTGTTGCATTTGAAGGTCTGTAATAAATGGAGTAATAAGTCTTTTGACATGTTAATTAACTTACTTAATGATGCATCAACTGTTGGACATAAATTACCTAAATCTTACTATGATCAAAGAAATTGTTAAAGGACTTTATATTAGGATATATATATATATATATCAATATATGACTATAAGTATGATGGTGATATATTTTGGAAGGACGATAAAGATCATGAAGACTATCCCATTTCTGGTGCATCAAGGTGGCAAGTGGATGATAGCAGAGGAAAAACTATGCCACATAAAATCTTGAGATACCTCTCTATTAAATCACAACTGTAAAGGCTTTTTATGTCAACAAAAACAATCATACATATGAGGTGGCATAAAGAGAAACACATTGATGGTAACATTATGTGTCATCCAACAGACTTAATGGCATGGAAAGACTTTAAAGGAAAGTTTACATGGTTTGCATAGGATTATTGTAATGCTCAACTTGGTTTAGCCTCAAATGGATTTAATCCTTTCGATAATATGAGTAATTCTTATAACATGCAGTCGATAATTCTAATATCATACAATTTACCTCTATGGAAGTGTATGAAGCAGCCTTTTATGTTTATATTTTTACTTATTCTAGAACCTAGTGCTGCTGGTAAGGACATCGATGTATACATGCAACCATTAATTGATAAATTAAATCATCTATGGGAGGTTGGATTAGAAACTTTTGATGCTGTTAAAGGTGAAACATTTATAATGCATACGATTATTTTGTATAATAGAAATGATTTTCTAGCTTATAGGAATTTGTCTGGATGGTGCACTAAAGGGTATATCACCTGTCCTGTGTGTAACCATCAAACTTATTCAATGAGGCTATGAAGTAAAACATGTTATATGGGACATCATCGTTACTTGGAACATAGGCATAGATGGCAAAGAAGCAAATTGTTTAATGGAAAAGTAGAATTGGGTAAAACTCATTTGCGCTTATCTGGCGATGATGTGGTTTACCAGCTATCACATTTGGGTGACATTACACCTGGAAAATGCCAAGTAATAGAAAGCGAAAGCGAAGTGTTGTTGAGCTCAATTGGAATTAAAAAAAACATATTTTTCAATTTGTTGTATTGGAAGGAATTCCTATTGAGGCATAATTTTGATGTGATGTATATTGAAAAAATATTTGTGAGAATATTTTAGGAACTATGATGGAAATTGATGGCAAATCGATACACACAATTAAGGCTAGATAAAACTTGGAAGACAAGAATATAAGAAAAGATTTTCATTTGAAAAGAAGAGATGGTGGGTCATACATTATTTCACTTGCTTGTTATAACATGTCAAAAAGGAGAAGCAAAATTTTTGTCAATTTTTTAAATCAATTAAGTTTCTTGATGGGTATACATCTAATACATCCCGATGTGTGAATGTTAAAGAGGGAAAAGTGTCGGGGTTAAAAAACCTTGATTATCATGTACTTCTGCAACAATTACTTCTTGTTGGAATACATGGGTGTTTGCGAATGATGTGCCCGTAAATTTAGGTCAATTAGGTGATTTTTTTAAGCAATTATGTTGCAAGACACTTCCAAGTTAAAGAGATTGATTAAATGGAAAAATACATAGCTTTGATTATATGTAATCTTAAACTAGTATTCGCCCCATTGTTTTTAAGGTGCATTTAGTAATTCACTTACCATACGAAGCAAAACTTTGTAGACCGGTTCAATTTTGAAGGATGTTCCCCACTGAAAGGTAATTTATATAAACTTCTACTTTTTCAAGTTAGTAACAATTGTTAATGTTTTATATTTCGTTTAGGTTTTTCTGCTCTCCTAAGCATTATGTACATAATAGAGCTCGACCTAAAGGACCTATTATAAAGGCTTATATAGTGAATAAATGCTTGACATTTTGTTCGATGTACTTAAATGGCATCAAGAAAAGATTTAATAAACAAGAATGTAACTTTGACTTTGATTATGATGGTAGCTTATCAATTTAGAAAATATGTGGAGTTAACTAAAGATGAATTTGAAATTGCCCATTGGTATATTTTAAAAAATTATGAGGAAGTCGATATATATGGAGTATGTATACTATTTTCATTCAATATTTCATATTTAAATTTTGTAATTCAATCTATATTTCCTGATCTCTACTTACTTTTTTAAATAAAGAGCATAAAGATTCGACTCGAAGTAAATGGATTGTTAATGTTGAAGAAAGACATAAGATTAAGTTCCTATCATGGTTTAAGACTCGAGTAAGTTATATATTGATGGAATATTATGAACTTATGACAATTAGTATCTCAGATTAAGTTCTAATTATATTTTGTCATATAGATGATACTGTTACATAGCTATAATATGTAATATGTGACAACAACATTATATTCTTTGGTATGTGTTCCTCATATGTGTGGGAAAAAATATAAAAGTTGCATTGTTAACGGAGTTAGATTTCACATATAAGATCAAGATAACTTAGAAGTTAAAATTGTAAGGTTGTTGTTGAGGGATGCTATTTGATTTTGTTGACTTCTACGGTGTCATCTCTGATATAATAGGGTTATATTACATTAAGGATAAAAAAAAAGTTGTTCTATTTAAGTGTAAATGACTTAATCTTCGTGTCATAAAAGTTAATGACAATATTACTAACATCAATGTTAGTAAGACATGGTATGATAATGACCTTTTTGTTCTTGCAAATCAAGTGAAGCAAGTATTCTACCTCAATAACACTGTATTAGGCAGTAATTGGAACGTTGTTCAAAAGTTTCAACAATAAATTCTCTTCTTTTTTAGTGAATCGAATAATGGTTTAATGAGTTAGGATGGTGATGAAGTATGTCAAGAGATTGAATAAGAATTAAATAATGAAGCCATTCAAATAAAATATGCAGATATATCATCATTCCATAGGAAAGATGTTAATCCCAATATAGTACAAGTAGATGAAGTGCAAGCTAATATTATCATAGAAATAGCTTAAGACTATATTAAGGATGAATTATATGAGAATGAAGGTACTTTGGCCAAATGTAATAGTGATGAAGAGTCGAATGATAATGTAACTAATGGTGATAATTTTCAAGATCTCAATCATGATGATTAAAGCTCAAAAAAAGTTTTGTTTATATTGTTGAAATGTATTGTTGATGCTTAAGTTATATTAGTGCGTATTATTTATATTTCACTTATGTTAATATGTATTAATGATGTTTCACTTATGTTAATGCATGTTGTTGATGTTTTTTTGATATCTTTTGTTGTTGATGCTTTTTTGATATCTACACATAATAATAATACTGAAATAAGCAAATATGAACTACCTTTTTGACACAAACACATTTATACCATTTGGCCTCATTTCATTTAGTCAATACTAAAATAACTAGAGACTAACTATATTGATGTTTGAGATATGTTTATGCTGATTGTTGATGTTTGACTTATGTTTATGTAGAACATTGATGTTTGAGCTATGTTAATAAAGAATGTTAGTTTTTGAGTTATGTTTATGTAAATGTTACGGTTTGAGATATGCTTATGTGGAACACTACTGTTTGAGATATATTTATGCTAATTGTTCACGTTTAGCTTATGTTTATCCGAAATATTATTGTTTGAGTTATGTTTATGCAGATTGGTGATGTTTAAGTTTTTTTATGCATATTGTTAATATTTGAGTTATGTTAATGCAGAATGTTAATGTTTGAATTGTGTTTATGAAAAATATTGATGTTGTACTTATGTTTATATGGATTGTTGATGTTTAAGTTATGTTTATGCGTATTGTTAATGTTCGACTTATTTTTATACATAATGGTAATATTTGAGTTATAGTTATCCAATATAATGGCAACTGGTAGAAACGAAGGAAAGAAGGTTGCAACTATCGAAATTGGTCCTCCCCAATAACAACCTGATCAATCCAACCCTAGCCAACAACAACAATCGACTTCATCCAACAATGAAGCTAGTCAACGACAACCTCCATCTGTCTTAACTAATGCTGAGGAATTTTCAAGTTTATTAATCTTTACCACCTATAATTAGACTTATGTTCAAATATATATTTACATGTTTGATGTGTTTTTTCTTATCATTATTTTGTTATTGTCAGGTTTCAATTCTTCCATTAGAAAAAGAGGTAGAGGTATCACTAAAGGTTGAGAGTTGTAGCACATGATTGTTGCAATAATCAACAAGTTGTCTATACATATTGATACCTCATATGGTCGTCCTATTGACAAGATCCAATCAACAACATTATCCAATGAGTTAGGGATCATTGTTAGGACTAAATTGACTTGCTTTCAGCATACTACGCAATTAAAGGAAGACCACTTGCTACAAATTGCTTTGGACAAAGTTTTGATAATTTTTTAATTTATTTAATTAAAAGCATTTTTATTTTACTTATTTAAAGACTAATTTCACTTTTACTTGTTGTTTACAGATGAAGCTCAATATCGTCAATATCAATAACCCTAAAGTTTGAAGTTATATGACTTCACTGTTGAAATAAAGGTCCAAGGATCGTCATTATTGTTGAGTCCCGTTTCTGAAGCCCAACAATCGTTCCAAATATCATAAACATAAGGCGTGAGCGTATTTCCTATAGGGTTATTTCCATGGAATCTCTTTAGCCATCATCATTTCATCTTCATTCTCATAACATCCCAATAATTTCCTCACAATTTGTTCAATGGCGTGCCCATACAAATCAATCACCATAATCAACTCATTTCTCCTAATTCAGAATATATTTTGGGAAACTTCAAACCTGAATTTCAATTTGACTTATTCAAAGAAGTTATAGCTCTAAGCCTCTAGTTTGTATTGAAGCAAGAACCATCTTAATCGGAGCTCTAAAAATCAAGATATGCTTAAAAACCCAAAGTATATTCATAACCTAGTTATGCTCTTCCAACCAATCCCTCATTTTATCTAATGAAAACTTTTTCAAATTAACTCCAAAAGATACAAATTTTCATGAAGAGAGAGAAAATTTTCTTATGAATCTATTGCTTCTATAATTACTTAATTTAGAAGTCGGACGAAGAAGTTATGGCCAAAGGAATCCAACATGTTTATTTCCTTACTCCAACTGTATATGTCTTGGCGCGATTGCCATAACTTTTTCTCAAAATGTAGGATTCATTTTGTTTCTAGACGGTTATAAAGGTGACATCGAGATCTACAATTGTTATGAAGAACTTGAAGTGAGATTCAGCCTCTAAAGTAGTCAAAATCATGATTTACTGTAGCTATCCTATGAATGTCTGTTTAACTAACATAGAATAGCTGAGCAGCCATTTTCACCCGAGAAGGTCCTTTTAACAGACATCCATGTTCGTTAAACGGACATTGGTGAGGCAGGGGGTCCTTTTTCACCTGAGAAGGTCCGTTAAACTTACCTAATGTCTGTGAAACGGACATATGTCACCCAAAACTTCCTCTAAAGTCTCTCCAATGATTCCTGCATCCATTCTATCATCATATTCACTCATAATTTTTCCCAAATTCACCTATTCTAATGTAATATCACTCTCTAAACATTCAATTACCAAAATGATATCATAAATCTCCCAAAACTCAACTCCAATGACTCATAACATACACAAACTCTCATCATTATCCATAGCTGTCATGTTCATACTTCCTATGCAGCATCATCTCTTATAATGGTCATATCTCTCAACTCTGATACCCAAAATTTACAAAATTTATAGCGTTGGAAAGATAAGAGGATAAACTACCACTTTTATGAAGATCACTTTGTCCAACTCAGCCTATTTTAATCCAGTTTTTCCCTTAAAGTTGGTACACAATTTCTACACCTATGAACTTGCAAAATGCAATATCTATTCATATCAATTCAACCACTAAATCCTTTTCGTTAAACTCTTGAATCCCACCCCAAATGAGTCATCCCATAAAACCTTTCCAATCTCTAACATCCTATTCCAAAATGAACAACAATTTGTAATCTCAACGAAGAAGCATATGCATACAAACATTTCTCTTCCACACTCATCATACTCAACCTTTAAAAAGACATAATCATATACAAAAGGAAATCCTCAATTTCACATTCTCATTACTAAGCAAAGTAAATATTTGAACAAACTTTATTTACATATCAATATACACTTCACAAACTTAAAACAAATACAAATGGATGCTTAATGTTTGGCATGCTTAAAAAGCTATACAAAAAGTGTTCAAACTAGCTTAGTGCAAAAGCTAACTATCTAAGAGTTGTCCAATTGCCTTGCAAGGATCGCTAATCTTCTCATTCTGCACCTAAGGAGGGAAAATGATGGGTTGAGCTGCACAGCTCAGTGGCTAATATATTTATAGCCATTGGTAATGAGCCACACAATCAAACATATATGAATTTACTCATATAAGCATATTCATCTTATCTTAATCCAACGAAGTGTAACATTCACAACTCATAAATAAATACTTCGTCACATAAAACAAATTGGATGTAATTTATCATCGAAGCGTAATACACAATTTGCATCATACTTAACATATCAAAATGTATATGCATAAACAAATGGTTCGAGGGTTTCGTGGAACAAAACAGAGAAACCGAAGTTTACTCCTTAAATGAGACGAGTCCACTTTTCGAATCTCGTGGGTCACAAGCGGGCAGCTAGGAGAAGGCTTTATGTTGACGTGCACGTGACTACGAAACGGTTCCTCTCTCGCCCAAACACAATCAAATCTCATGCTTAATTCAATCATTCACATTCTCATATTCTCATGTTTTTTTCTTCTTTCCATTCAATCAAAATGCCGTGATACAATTCCACGACATAGCATGATCATACAAACAATTCAATTTTTTATCACAATGTCATACATCATAATGCAATTTCACATCACAACATTTCAAGCAAGTCATTTTAGCACACAATACACACACAACGCATTTTGCCCATTGCTCAATAACTATAAATAAATTACCCACCTTATAACTCATGAAAATCCAAACTCA
>JANIHZ010000008.1:57414195-57426154 GCA_027478365.1 Erythroxylum rufum | reverse complement strand
ATACATAATTAATGTATCCAAAATACCATAAGTAATTATAACATTATAAACAAAACATGCCCTTTAATGTTACCTCTCAAATTCTAAATTCTTTTAACACCAATATCGAAAAACTAAGTAGAGAAGTTAGAGATGGTACAAGGTTTAGACCCATTTGCCTCAAATTAATTACATTTTAAGTTAAATTAAATCCAAAGATGTGTAATTGAAAGCATGCAAGTGTACATCCCATATAGGCATTTTATCAAACACCTTATGTTCATCAAATTATTATCCCATTATACCAACCAAATTCACATTTTCCCCCTTCTATCACATACATATCACCATATAACGTCGTTATCCATTCACAAAACACCAAAATATCGCAAAAAAAAAATGAAGACAAAAACACAACACCCACGGTCTATAGTTGTACCTCAACGAAAACCACGTTACTTTGTCGGAGAAGATGACCGGAAGCTGGAAGTCGTGACCGGAAGCAGGACGGACGACAAAGAGCTTCGCGCCAGAGGAGAAAAATCGATGGGGTGTTGGGGAAGAAGAGAAGATAGCCAGAGAGGAGAGGAGCAACGTCGGGGAGATGCGGAAGGGATAACATTTTGACGTTTTAACCTAAAACAAAATGACTTCGTTTTGTTTTAGTGAATTAGAGGGTATATCGACAGTCACTTCCATCCCTAATAACCGTCGGTGAAGTTTCCATCAGCCTAATTCGCCGACAGAATTCCTTCCGTCATAAAAATCAAATTAAAATTTCTAAGTTCTCCGACGGACATATTTTTCCGTCGCCACACATTAGTAATTCACGACAATTTCACCGACTGACAACACAATTCTGTAGCCGTATACCGACGTATGCTATTACGTCGGTAATATTCCGTCCCTAATATTTTCCGGGATATTTTCCCTCCAAATTTGGCAACGGATATTTCCACCGTCGCTATATTATGCCCAAATACCGACGGAATTGAATTACCCGTCGCCAATTACATACAGCAAATAGTCCGTCGGTAATATCCCGTCGCCACCTGACAATTTTCTTGTAGTGTAAACCTAGACAAACATAAAGCGATTAATTAAACATGTCTTTTTCTTATTTTCTAAATTTTCTTGATAAACAAAAAATTTTAGAAGATGATAAAATGGACAAATTTACTTGGGACTCTATTTATAATGTATAAGGTAGCCTTGATAGCCTCACCCCAATAATAATCTAAAAGGTTTGTCCTACTCGGTGTGTGACTTATCATATCTTTTAAAGTGCCACACCATTAGTTCAAGATTACCTGGCTACTATTCCATAAGTTTTTTTAAATATTTGGAAAATAAACATTTTTCTTGTTTGAAAATTCTATGTTTTTCATATTGTAATCATATTTGACAATCTTAATTTTTTTATTTAGTTCTCAACTTCAGTCTTAAAAATCTTAAACTTTTCATGAATTTCATAATTTTCTTTATTTAAAAACATATATCCAAATCGAGAATAATCATTGATGAAAGTAGAAAATATATGGAATTGCAAATAGTAGGTGCATATGGTCTATAAATATCAATATGAATGATCTCAAGAAGATCAAAAGTGTAAGTTGACCTCTTTTTCTTTGTTTTAGTTAATTTTCTGTGCAATAACTAACACATATTTCTAGGTTACTAAAATCAAGAATTGGAAGAATATTTTCTTTCTTTCAACTTATTATCTAAAGATGTGGTCAAATTTTTCATCCCAAAATGTGAATGATTTTTTTTTATCAGAGGTCCTTTGGTAATAATAATATATTCATGAAGAAACATATATATCACCGAGAGTAAAATTTTTTGATAAATCATACAATAAAAAGATTGTAACAATATGTTTTACATTAAAAAATAAATGTAAATTAAAGTTTTTATTGCAAACCTATAATCTTCTTTATCAAAAATAGACAAAGGTATCGTATTCCATCTGAAAGATGATATGTAAAATGTGTTATGTTAAATGCGTTTACAAAGTCTTCATTAAGTTCTTCATTATTGCTAACAATCAATTTTTAACTTAATTTGGTACCCTCCTAAATATAAAACCCTACATTATGGAAGTAACAAGATTAGAGGCTCCAATATATATTCACGAAGACCTTGATGTGGATATAGAAACATT
The DNA here is from genome assembly GCA_027478365.1 of Erythroxylum rufum. Classification (NCBI taxonomy): domain Eukaryota; kingdom Viridiplantae; phylum Streptophyta; class Magnoliopsida; order Malpighiales; family Erythroxylaceae; genus Erythroxylum; species Erythroxylum rufum. Next base: position 57,424,011 of record JANIHZ010000008.1, on the reverse strand, counting down.
ATATTCACGAATAATAAGAGCCAAAGTGTTATTACCTGAGTATTCTTGATTTTCTTTTTAGGCTTTATATTTCTTATAGTTAGGCATCCCATGACCTTTATTTTTAGAAAAGAAACATCTTATACTCTTTATGACATCCTCAGAAATGCTCACACCACTCGTTTGACCTAGTTCTTTGAGTTGGGAATTTTTATGAAATTTACATATGACTTTTTTGTTTTGTTTTAGATTTAGGTTTAATGGTTATCAAGGTCATATGTATAATATTCTTAAGTTTCTCTTCCTCAGCAACATAATGGGTGATGAGAGACTTTATCTCCCAAGCCTCATCCTTTGAGTTATCAGTGTTCATAAGAATACCAAACTTTGGTGAAAGGGCATTCGAAGCTTAGTGAAAAATATACATATCAAGTATAACTATATGGAGGGGCTTTATATTTACTTTATAAGTCCACTAAGTCCACCACCTAGATGTTTTACTTTCTTACTCTTGTAACTTCTATGTATCTTATGAAAATACTATTCTTTCAAAGTGGATCCAATCTTAAAATTAGAAGAACCTTGTATCTTAAAGAAACATTCTCGAGAAAATTCTTTTAATATGGTCATCTCAGGAAGTCTAATAACCAAATGTTCAGGTATAGACCTTTTAATGATCTTATTTGGCTGCTACTAGGTTATACAAGTTGCCTTTTCATTTTCTATGCTAACAGATGTGGGAATATGAGGATTTTCCTTGATCATGGCCATATTAATATTTGCTATATACAATGCAAGCTCTACATCTTATTTATAGTTCTTAAAATTGAAACTAAACAAGGCTTTAATGGTGATATTGCTATTATTCCAAGAAAATGTCACAGAACAATAATAGGGCCCCAATTTTATTTATAACATGCCTTTTTGGATGGAGTAAGGACTTAGTATAAGGTTCAAGGTGAAATGAGTACTATTTTTGAAATATTATGGTCTAACTTAGTACAACAAATAATAGTTACGACTTACTTAGTCATTTTATAAAATATTAGGGTGTAAATTGCATCTTTGGCCCAACATAAAGGATCATTATGTAATTTTTAAAATTTTGGAAATTTTATCTTATTGTACTGATGTTAGCATCTTGGGATATAGTTCTAACTTTGTTAATGTCAATATTAATGTCACTTTACATCTTGTTTCTACATAAACTAATTACTAATTAATAAATAAACTATATATTTAAGTAAAAAAAATTCATATGTTAAATTTGGCACAAACTTTATTGATCGATTCAGTATCAATCGTGAAGTTATCAAAACAGAGATAATGTATAAATATACCCTTTTTTTTCTTCACTAGATTTTAGCTTGCTTAAATTGGATCATTTTATTATCATTATACTAGATGGAATTTAATTATTTGACCTTAATTTTTGGATTCAACTAATTAATAAATATCTAATGAAAATTCTAACAGTCAAAAACCAAAATCTCATAATTTCACATGTCTTTACTATAGTATATACATACATCTATTGACAACTCCTCTCTCTTAGATTGTTAAGAGTGTATCAAAACTCTAGGTTTAGTTAAAGCAATGCATGTCTAAGCGATAAAGCAATGAATTCTTATTCCTAGTAAAGAATATGCTTAATTTTTTGTTGAAACCTAGAGATTTAAAGTTAGTTGCAATGTTTTTCTTCTTGCGTTTTGATAGAAATTATTTTGTGTAGAATAATTTCTTTTGGGAATTCAAAATATTTGGGTGTGATTAAAAAAAATGGGACAAACCATAAGTGAAAGAGAAGTCGATTTTATTTAGTGAAAAGAGTTGAATTACTTATTCAAAAAGAAAAAAAATCCAAATTAATTAGAACTTTTAGCTCATATGCAAAAAGCATTTATGTGAATTGTCAACTCAAATAATATGGAAGGACTTACATGGTTCAAGTTCAGCCATAGCATTGTCTTACTACAATAGTGTAATTGCTAGAACTGTCTCGCTTCCGAGCACATTGTTCACAGCAAACATCAAGTTAAATCACATAAAAGAGCTCCTATGATATACTTGATTATTTATCTTAACCCCTGTGTTTTTGATTCGTTCACCTTAATCCCTGTGTTTTTTATTCTCATTCAAGATACCCAAATTGGGTGTTTTCGTACAAATTTACCCATGGATTTTTTTTTTGGTCGGAAATTTAATTTAATCTAGGGGCAAATTTGTCCGAAAACATTCAATTTGAGCACCGTGAACGAGAATAAAAAACACAAGGGCTAAGATGAACAAATCAAAAATACAGGAGCTAAGATGAATAATCGAGTATATCACAGGGGCTCTCTTATGTGATTTGCCAAACATCGATGATGATATATTAGCAAAGGCATTCAAGACCTGGTGTTGCTATTATACAGTCAATCAAGGCTACGCTAGGCACCAAAACAGGCTTGATTTGGAGTTCTCATATGCTTGTTGGAGTTTTATTGATCCTAATTTGGATTATAAATGAGTGGTTAGATTTTAGAACGTTCGATTTCACTATTTTTATTGTTTGATTGTTTGATGTCAGAAAAAAAAGACTGTTTTTATGATTGAACTCATGACCTTTCGATCACGAAGAAGTAATCTTACTAACTACTTCAAGGCTCACTTTCAAGAAGATATTTAGTTGGATCAGGAGAAAAAAGATAAAAAATAATTAAAAAATAATTAATTAATGTTAAGACAAGAATTTATGGCAGCTAACTTTACATGACATGTTTAAGTAGACAAATTTAATAGGAACATAACAATAAGTCGACCGAGTTGGATTATTTTAGGAAAATTGTTTTATTTTGGAGATGTTAGGGGACAAATTGGTGTAAGAGATTGTCGGCAGAAGTCATTTTAGACCTGTATTTCGTGAACCGTTCCACCTTTATCTTCCCTGTGCTAGTGTACTTTCATTTGTTCAACTTGGATTACTGATTGTTCCCTTTTACCTGCTGTCAAAAGTAGATGGTTCGCATTTATAACAGTTTATATTTATCATGAACTTCTTATGATTTATCTTTTATCCAGTGCTCTGTTCTTGCAAATTCTTGTGAAGAAGGTAGTCAATCGCATAGCGACCAGAGAAGGAAGCAATCCTATGCTGGCTACTGGGGAGACAGAAAAGCATTCTTAAAGTGGTGCTGCTACCCTCCCAGGACTTTGGAGCCAACACACAAATGTTCTTTTGTGATAAAACACCCTTCCCTTGTGAGCTTCTTTTGGTCATTTACATTTAAAACAAGCACTATTGGTGAAAAACACAGTTCTCTGAGAATTCTCAATAAAAGATTACATGAATGATTTATTTATCTTTCAAAAAAAAAAAGATTATATGAATGATATTTAAACAGAGTAAAGAACTACACAACACAAGGGAACAAGCTGAAGCAAGCAACTGATAGATAAAGGTATATTGGTGTGGTTAGATGCAACATTCAATACAATAATATTGGAGAATATGTCAACAAGTACAATTTCTAGCCTAACCTACCATTTTGTGAAGGCTATCCCTAAATTCAATAACAGCACAGAAACAACACCTTGGGACTTGTGTTGCCTCCATAATCAGATTCTGTCTCCCTCTCTTTATCAACGCAGACAGCATATATATATATATATATCAGCAACTAAGGAGAAGAAGCTGCCCTAAAGACGAGGAAGCTGAGAGACTCCACTGCGAAATAGATGAAAGTCCCTTCCGCATGAGTAAAGAAACCACCAAAGTTAGAACCCACCACGCATTGCCATCCACCACCAAAAATCTTGTCGAATTCCTGCAAATTATAATTTAAAGAAATAAGCATTCCTTTGTCTGCGATAATATTTCCAGGTTTTGATAACGTATATATGCCATCGCACGAATATGAAAGGTTCTGAGTGAAATATAAGAATTGGGTTCTGAAACCTTAACATGCAGATCATTGTGGGAGAGATTTCATAAACTCATAAAACTAAAATAGAAATTGATAGCTGGCGGGTATTTATAATTAGAAGCAACAATACCTTCTTGAGATAAGCGGCTATAGAGATGTAATCAGAAACGTCACAAACATCAAGGGCCTGAGAAGCAGAATCCATGGCTTTCATTTGCATCTCCACTGCCATGTCTGTTTCTTTCACCCATGCTTTTCCCTTCAGCATCTTAACTATTCAGTTAACTTCCAACCCTTCTTCCGTTTGTACTCTTTTCCTTTTTATTCCTTCATATTGTACATACATATGAATAGGAGCTTAATCAGAGTGCGTGCGACGAGAAGCTTCACTTTTTTCCAGCGCTTAATAATGACAAAAACGAATGAATGGTTCTTCGAGTGGGATGACTTTGAAGTTGGCCACGTAAGACCGACCTTTTTGTTTCTTTCTGCTACATTTTCCTGTCTGCATTTACCACCACCTTTGCCCTTTTACTTTTCAAACTGTCTTTCAGAAATAATCTGAATTAGTACAAATTGGAGACATACTAAAAGTCAACAGAATTAGTGAGTGTACTAGACTCCAAGACTTCCACAATTTTATCGTTTACTTCAAAAATCAACTTTAGCACAATTCTACAAATATGGCTTATTTGATTGACAGCCATCAATTTTACAAATATGTATCAACATTTTGAGAAACCTTTAGCACAATTTTTTATCCTACATTCAATAATGGTGAGAATTCAAGATTGAAGTTTAAATTGATCAGCAGGATTAAAGCTTAAGTGGTCAATCCAACATAATTGATCAATAAATTTCAAAGTAAAAAACTTTTTGAAAAACTAAATTTGAAGAATGTTCTAAGGTATACATGTTGCCCTATTTTATAAGTATTTGTTTGACCAATACCAATAAATTTGAATTTCGAGGGTCTTACTTGCCTTCGTAAATCGAAAGGAATGAAAATAGGAAAATATCAAGACTCAAAACTAACAAATTAAAGTTATTTTTGGAAGACACGTATGTATTGGGGTTGAACACCCCCATGTTGTTGGTGGACATGACCATGTGCGTGACCATGTAAATTTCTGTAACTATATACAGGTTGAATAATGATGTTTTGTCTGTGTTGAGGTTAGATATGCTTGTCTTGATGTTATACACCATCGTGTCCATATACTATAAGAGTTGCTAGAATCATGTATCAGCATGGCTATTGAGTATTTGAGTGGGATTGCAGACACTATCACTAGACACATTCGTATTGGTGATCGTGTCTACTGTAAAACCCTATTTTTTTACAGGGAATAAAAAGCAAATATGAAGGGCACCAGAAGACACACGAAAATGAGTTCATAGTGAGAGAGAGAACATGAAGCTCTCATATTCCTTTGATATAGTAGCATAGTAAACGATAACTTGAGCTGAGAGTATTTCAGTCTTTGGCCTTTTTTGTGCGGATTAAAGTTTGTTTATGCTAATTTGTTTGGTTCACTTTTTTTTAGAATTAGTTTGGAGTATTATTGACTTAGGATATCGATTTGTACTATATCCTGGAACTTTATTGGATTGCATATTGTTATATTGAGATGATGTTTTGAGTTAGGGTGTGATTTGTAAGGTTTCTATTTGATTTAGTAGAATTACTTGTCATTTCGACCATAATTTTCTGTCTATACTAGAGGGTTGTTTGGTAAATTTGGTGTTCTATTTATTTTTTGTCATATATATTATTCGTTTTGATTATTTATTACAATTGTGTTACTTGAAATTGGTTGATTGTTCTTGTTGATATTGTGGGTATTATTTTTTGGAGCCCTACAATTGCTATTAGAGCCATAAATATGGAGAACAGTATAGTTCTATATTTAAATTGACATTGATCAATTACTATATGGAGACTCACGATGAAATATCTTTTGTATTGCATAGATCTTAACAACCCAATTGATATGCAAAAGGTAAAAAACACAACATTCTTGTAAAACCCCAAACTTTTCCTTTAATTGAATATAAATTTTTATTTTGGTGAATAGTATTTTTAGATGAATAGTAAATTTGGGTGAATAGTAATTTTTTGGGGGACCTAACCTTGAAATATTGAGAAATATTTGGAATAAGTATTAGAGTTTAATGATACTGAAACGGATCGAAAATAAATCTGATCGGATGGATTGTAAGAGTTTCAAAAGTTTAGGACTAAAATACCCTTTTTGGAAAATAATAAGAATTAATGATTTTAAACCCATTCGGATTTTTTTACATGGTGTTAGTGGATTAATGAGTCATTAGAAGATGACTCATTAGAAGTTGACTAATTAGAGAGTGACATATGTATCATTAATGGGGAGTATAAAAAGCAAAACTTAAGACAAATTGCTTCATTCTTTTAACATAACTGTGAGACTGAAACAAAAATAAATAAAGAGAATCAAAGGTGAAGTTTTGGCCAAGGAGAAAGAAGAAGAAGAGTGCAACTATTGTTGGTCAGTTTTGAGTTAGATTTGAAGAGATCTTGATCAAGCCTAAGTATTCATCAAATACCCAAAAGATTGGAGGAAAAAGTGGTAAGTTTTCCTAGCTTAAATTTCTAATTTTAATGGGTTTTTGAGTGAGATGGATGTGTTTAAGATCAATGGTGATTTTTGACTTGCCAAGGAGTCGATAATAATAAGCTTAAAAGCATTTAAGGGTTGAAACCAAGAAATCAAGATTGGAAGAATTAGCCATGGCTAGGTCTTTTTAGTGTGATTTGACCTAAAAATTCTATTATGATGTTCATAGCATGGTTTTGATGCTAATGAAGTAAAGAAATGAAAAAGAATTGATTTGGAATTGAATTGTAAAAGTTTAATGCGAAATATGTTAAGTTCAGCCTTACAGGCATTTTTGGTATAAAAAGTATGACTATGATGTAATGACCATGTGAATGTGATTAGGGATAGTCATTAAGTGTATTTGTGGCATTGGAATTGTTAAATGAAGTGTTATGTTATTAATTGGAAAAGCTTAGTATCTGGGAAGTATGTGGAAAGTAATGAAGTTGAAATAGTCTATAAGGTGTTTGGATGATGCTTGGCATAGATATAAGGTGAATAGTGTTGAAAAATTGGAAAGAAAATGAAATGACAATATAAATATATGTGGTAAGGACAATTTGGCCTTCAGAGGAAATGTAGTTGTTGGTGTTAGTTGTCAAAGTTTGATTATGGTTATGGTGAATTAATTGGGTAAGATAGTGTTTTGAAGAAACCGATAAGTTAAAATTTGTAAAAGATGGTATTTAAGTAATTTTCAAATTTAAACTATGTATTGGAGAACAATAGGTTAGCTTACAGACGTAAGCAAAAATACAATTAGAGTACGTTTTATGCGATTAAATACTAATCTTGAATTCGGTTAAACCGAATATATAGTTTTAATGCTTTATTATTGAATCTAAAAATAAATGCCTAAGTGAAATGCTATTTGGGTAAGTAAAGGAGAGGCACAAAACGCGTGAGTGTGCTTGGCGAATATCACAAGTTGTTTCAACATGCCATTTTAACTTCTAAATCTTGAAAATGTACCAAATATCACAAGTTGTTTCAACACAGGGGCAGTATCAGGTTACCATTTTCAATCTCAAATTTCAATATCATTCATCCCAAATTAGGTCTAGATTTCTTCTAGAGATTTTTAGTAATATATCTTAGGTTTCCGTTCCAATTAGAATCACCCAATTTGTAGGTCTGTAGACCTAGTTATGGCCAAAACATTGGGGCTGGTTCAAGTTAACCTACGATAGAAATCCACTACACATTTCTCCCTTGTCATGTTCAACTAATTCCATACAAAGAAACATCAAAGTAATACTAAGACAACAATGATCTTAAACACATCCATCTCACTCAAGAAAACCCATAACAATTATAAATTTAAGCTAGGAAACTTACCACTTTTTCCTCCAATCTTTTGAGTATTTGATGAAGACTTCAAGATTTGTCCAAATCACCATTAAATTCCATCAAAAATGACTACACTCTTCTTCCTCTCTCCTTGGTCAATGTTCACCCTTGGCTAATCTTCTTTTCCCTTTATTTTTTTGTCTCTCACGTTACTCTATCATCACTCTCATGTTTATTTTGAAAGAATGAAGCAAAATGTCTTAAGTTTTGCTTTTTATACTCATTTAATGGATTACTCATGTCACCTTCATATTTGTTATCACTAATGACTCATCAAACATGTCATCATCTCATTGCTCATCTCCAATGACTTATCATTCCACTAATATCATGTAAAAAGACCAAAATGCCCTTTAATGCATTTAAATGACCAACTAGCTTAATTAAATCCCAAAAACATTCCACAATTGTCTTATTTTCAAATTGACCATGAAATACTCTAATTAGGGTTAATACTTATTGATTGGATACTTTTAAAATTTTTGAATGGGTTTAAAATCATCAATACCCATTATTTTCCAAAAGGGTATTTTAGTCTAATAATTTCGGATTACCCGAATTCTATTCAAACAACCTTCGTTTTGACCCGTTTCAATTCCTATGGACTCTAATCCTAATTTTGGAGGTTTTCATTATATTTTGAAATTATTCGATAACTTTTTGGTTTCCTAGAAGAATTTTTGGATTGAATCTGGAAATCACTAAATGTTCAGTATTTCGAAAGATATTCTCCAATTAATCCGGACTGTTCTTAACTGTAACAATATTATATACTTGACTTCAATTCAGAAAATTAAAACTCTTAGAGATAGAATTAAAATTTGATCTCTTTATTCAATTTGTAACCCTATATTTCTAGTTTATTCCAATTTAAGAATTATCTCATTTAGAAATTTAAAGATCAAGGTATAACTGAAATACCTAAGCATGTTCAGTGAAATCTTACCAGTTCATACTATTTCAACAGGTTCTCTCACTTTCATTCAATCAATCTTTTTTTCAAAACAATTCAGAAAGCTACCAATTTTTATAGAAATATAGAATAATGTGTTAGGAACTTATTGGTTCAAGAATCAAGTCATTTGGAGGTTTAGAGAAGAAGTTATGGTCGAAAGAAGCAAGACTGTTCAGTTTACAAAAAGCTTTCGGGTGTGACAGATAAGGACAAAAATGTTAGACTATTTGTAAACACACTCAGTCAGACCCGTCCTACATTTTACACTAGATCTCTCTCAATTGATTTCAGATTGCTATGATATTTTTTTTTCGTGGAGAGGTAGAGCAATGTGTTACGAGTCCACTGGTTCAAGTCTCACATCATTCGGAGGTCAAACGAAGGAGATATAGTCAAAATGCTGAAGGATGTTCGTCAGCCTCCAACCTTCAAAGTCGCGAGCGCCTGAAGACGATAGTGGGGTTTGGTTGCGATCGTTTGAAGACGATAGCGAGGCCGCGATCATCTGAACAATTTTCCCAGTCGCACACCCACTCTTCAGATCTCCATAACTTTCAATCTATAATTCCAAAAATTTCAAAATTTATATCAATAAAAAGCTAAAAGAAAGATCTACAATTTTCATGAAGACAATTTTGCCAAAATCTTCATAGATCAATGTAGTTTAATCATGAAAGTTTTAGACCACATTTTTACCCCCTTTTTCCTTTTCTTTCACTAAATTTGACACTCTGCAATCTTTCTTCTTCTTTCTTTTCTTTTATTCTAATCCAACTTCTCTAACTTATCTTCACTACATTTTTGTCTCCCATTCAAATAAACTCATTCACAAACAACTTTAAATTTCATATTAAACACATACATCAAAAATAGAAATTCATTCACTCAATTCACCATTTTTTGCACTTTCTTCACTGTTATTGTCCTATACTTACATTTTCTATATTCTATTAATTTTCTTCCTCCAACTATCATTTAAACAATCTTT
>JANIHZ010000008.1:57311626-57321768 GCA_027478365.1 Erythroxylum rufum | reverse complement strand
TATGGAAATAATATTAAAAATAATGTATGTCTTGTATACATCAAACTCCCCCATACTTAGGCAATTGCTTGTCCTCAAATAAACAAATTATATCGTTCAATCTTAAATAGAAAAGAATTCCTTAAAAAGTGTTAAACAAACCAAACATAACCTTGGATATTCTTTATTAGTCATTTAACTATAAGGGTCATCAAAATACTATATACCTAACCACTTACATCAACTCATAAGTTACTTCAATTCATTTCATGATCCTTCAAACTTTAACCCAAATCACAAAATTCAATAATATGCACAAACTGAGCATACGTGAGATAAAATATTTCAACCTTCAAACATATTCATAACCTTTATTAGTAAGATATAGATTTAAATAAGAAAAGAGAATTAGAAGCTTGTTTGAAAAGTCACTTAACCTTTTTATGTGAGAGTGAACACCTTGTCATGAATACTCCTAGTTACTTAACTAAGTCACTATCTCAAATGGATACTAGTACTACTCATTAATTTCAACACTTTTATTGGAATGAAGTCAACGAAATGAAGTTAATTATGCTCATTTATTCACAATATTTTTTATGAGGGATAATGAAAAATGTCAAAAAAAGTCATAATTACTTAATGCATATGCATTTTACATGAAGAATGTCATAATGGTCATCAACTATTTATTCTCAAATTTTACAAAACACGAAATCATTTATTCATCAATATTCATAACTAGTTACATAGAAATTCCAAATCACCAAAACAATCAAACTCATAATCAATTGTCTCCAATAGTATGCTAAGGAAAACAAAATTCCAAGAATTACTTCCTATTGAAGAAGTCATAGAAAAATTGATAAGCTTGAGCATGATACATATTCATAGTTCTATAATTCCTCTCCCACATTTAAAATAAATGCTATCCTCAATGTTTGAAACATATAAGAAAAACAAAAGTAATGAAAAGGGAAAGGAAATATAGTAAAAGACTAGAACTTCCTTTAATTGAGTCACATGATCCAAGTCTAGATGAAATTTCATTATATTAATTTTCCATTAAATCATTAAATGGAAAAATATAAGTCAAATGGAAAGAAATACCGTAATGTATATATAAACATATGATCAGGAGTATTAAAAAACTTAAAAAAGTACAGAAGATAGAGAATTAACCTTGTGGAGGAAGTGGAGATATTTTTGGTATCACGTAAGGAAGTATCACTCACTAGTCCTTTAAATCGTCAAAAGAAATCAAGTCCACAAGGCTCCCAATAGATGACTCAATAGTTACTGTTCATATATCATCATCTTGGTCGTTCATCTCTCTCTCTCTCTCTCTCTCTCTGTTGTAGGAATAGTGGGCTCCTCTCTTAATGATGTGACAGTCTCCTTTAGCTCTCCATAATCTGCATCCTCATCATTCGACACTTTAACTGGATCCTCTAACTTTCTAACCTTATTTAACATTGGTTTATCATCCTTAGATTCTGTAAGTTGGTTCTCCATGTCCTTATATGCAACTAGCTCCTTGGGTAGTACTAGTGAAGGTAAGATCTCCACTCCTAAGTGTTACACAATCCTCACTGTAGTGTCACCTAGCCAATGTATATATTGCTCTATATGTGCCAATGTTGCTAGCTGGGTGGCTAGTGCAGTAGTCTAGGGTGGAGGTGGAGAAGGTGCTCAGTTTATACCAACAATCTAGTCCTCCTAAGTAGGTGCCTCCTCAACAGTTAATGTTGGTTCACCAACAAGTGCAAAATACTATTCTTAAGTGTTTGCTTTAAGTTTCACCATCCATATTGCCCTTAATATCTTCATCGTAATGGCTTAAAAATAACCACTGCTAAAAGGGCTAACTCATCCACTAACACTCCTAACTAATAAAGCTAAAGTTAGTCTAGTTCAAGTAGTCATAAACTAATTGAATAAAGGAGATGGCAAAGAGCAACCCTCTTTCTCTAATATATACAATATATGAGGAAGAGGTCTCTCCTACCTACAACTTCAATGCTTTCTCGCCTTGCACAGAGCGAGTGCACTAAAGTCTTGTGCACCAACCACATCATTAGGAATCTGAATCCTAATGCCTTAGATTTTATGGAGTGGTAGGTATACACCATGGTTATTGCCTGTTAATAGCTTCGTGAATTTGTGTTTGGTCAATTTTGGTCTAAAAAGATCCTGCTAGGTGTCAAGGCCTCTGCGGGATCTACAATATAGAAACTGAAATGGAACACAAACTAGTTATAGCTTAGCCTATGGTCCACAACTCCCAATTTGAACTTAGGCTATGTTTGGTTGGACGTAAGATTTTTAATGGAATGGAATAAAATGGTTTATAATGGAATTAAATGTAAATGGATGTAATATTATAAAATTATTGTTTGGAAGGGAAGGAATGGTTAATAATGTAATATAGTGAAATGTTGTTTGGAAGAAGGGTTTATAATGTAATATAGTGAAAAGTTGTTTATCATTTTACATTTCATCCTAAACCCCCCAAATTGGATGTTTCTCATTTTTACTGTTTAGGATATAATGGGATGTAATATGAAACCCTCCTCTTCCATCTCATCCCATTCCATTCCATTATAAACCCTCATCCCAAATAATAGAATAATATTCCATTCCATTCTATTCCATTAGTAAACCCCCAGCCAAACATAGCCTTATGGACAGAGGTGTCCTCTTATAGCATATGAACTTGAGAGTCATTTCTCAATATACTGACTCTTATATATTAAACAAACCTGGCCACCCATTAAAAGAAATAATCTCATGCACACTAATAACAAGATCTACCTTCCTCAATATGGTCCAATTCATGTACTTGAGTGCCTTAAATTGATGTGTTTGGAGGGTTTAGTACCTCTTATATTACGCCTCTGTCTCAAAATATAACAACAAATAAATGGTGAAGAGAAACTGAAAATAAATGCTAACTCCATTAGATGTGGTTAAGGAGGGCTTAGGGGATTGGAAATCACTTTAAGAACTTTAAAAGAAGATAAAATTTTAGAGAAAACAAGAGATTTAGATAGTTAAAAAAGAGAGAAAAATGGTCTTGAGACATCTTTTATAATGACCTTTATATAAGACCATTTAGGGGTCATATTCATATATACACAAAGTGGTGTTCGTATACAGAAGAATGTTTCAATTAAACAAGAGCAACATATGAATTACATAGAGGGGTGTATAACAGAACATGAGGATTATATAGTAAAGATAGGGGAGCATGTTGTTTGAATAAAATGCACAGAAAAGACTGGGTATGAACACAAAGAATCACGTGAGGATATGTAGATATTGTGTTTAACTATAAAACATTATGTAACTTTATCTTTAAAAAAAGATGTCAACAGAATGTCGTATTACATTTACCTAAGTGTGTGGTCTAGAACACAGGTTGGACAACCTACCATGTAAAGGACATGTTGAAAAGTTGCATATTCTGTAACTTTTTAGCTTTTCTTACAAATGATCACATATCTGACTTATGGAGAAACACGATGCCATATGTTACTTGATAACCTCGTGTAGGTGGTATGTTAGTAAAAACATTTACAAAACTAAAATAAACTAACTCCAAACACTTATCATGAGAAATCAACAAAGATTTAATAAAGTAAGATTAAAAAAATGATAATGATACTAAGGAATTAAATGAATAACTACCAAACAAATAAAAAACTAATGTATAGAACATAAAAGATAAAGAGTATTGGGTTGCTTCCTAATAAATGTTCATTTTAGGTCAAAAGCTCGACTCCTTTTACTTCAACTTGGCATACCCCTACTTATAGGGTGTATACTACCATGAATTCTGTCACTTTCATTAGTATTCTTCTTCTTCTTCTTCTTAATAGAGTGGAAAATGTTTAGGCTCATTGCAGGTTTTTTCCTAATGGATTTGCTCATCTCCTTCAAATTCTCTTATATAGTATTTGTCCCATTTTTATCTAATATGTTTGGATCTTGTATAACATAAGATATATCTTTGTTATTCACAGCAAAATAGAGGAAATTACACTTGTCATCAATTAGATTCTCAGGTCTAGATTTCTTAAACTATAATTTCTCATCTTTGACCCTTAGTGTTAGCTTCCCTTCGTACACATCTTTCAGGGCCTTGAAAGTAGCTTAGAAAGGACATCCAAAATTAAGCACACATTCCTTTTTTCAGCTGTATCCAAAACCACAAAGTCTACAGGAATGAGAAACTTATCAAGCTTTATAGGCATATCTTCTAATATATCTACCGGTTACTTAATAGATCAATCTGCCAATTGAAATAATATATTAGTATATTTCAATTTGCCCTCATTGAGGTTCTTATAGATAAATAGATGTATAAGGATAACGCCTGGCACTGAGTCACAAAGAATGTGATTAAAGATCATTTCTCTAATAAAACAGAGAATAAAGAGGCTATTAGGATCCTTAAGTTTTATAAGCAATCCATTTTTGGTCGTGGTTTTGCACTCCTTAATCAAAGATGCATTTTTATTTTCTTTGAACTTTCTCTTGTCAGATAGGATATCTTTTAAAAAGCTAACATAAAAAGGAATTTGTTTCAAAGCATCATTAAAAGGAATATTAATATATATCTTTCGAAGAACTTCCATAAACTTCCTAAATTCTTTGTCAAATTTTATCTTAACCAATCTTTGGGAATGAGTGACTTATAAGGTGCAGGGGGAATGTATTTAGGTTCTTCTCCCTCTTTAACTTTCTTTCCCTTGGTTTTGTTATCCTTAACATATGTTTTTCCCTTCGTATTTCCTCACTCTTAAGTTTCCCCAACTTAGAGCTTTTAATAAGCTTATCACTCTTTAACATCCCATTATTGTAATTCTTTCTAGGATTCTCAAGTTTTCTAGATAATTAACTAGGTGGTCTAACATAGACATTATCCTGTTTAGTGATTTAGTCCTTAAGCATCTTGCTAGCGATAGTTATAATATCTAACTTAAAGTTGAGCTTCCTAATCTCTTCCTTGAACTCCTCAATTTGCTTAGTCATTTAAGATGTTCTCTCGGATGGATTTTAGGCTAGGTTTTTTGGGATGGGGTTAAAAAATTTGGATTGTAAACTAGGTGGTTATTTGTTACTTTGAGGTGCAGCGTTAAACATGTTTCCATAGGAGAAGTTTAGATGGTTCCTTTAATCAGGGTTATAGGTATTAGAGAATTAGTCATTCTTCTGGTTGGGGTTGTTAATGAGGTTAAGATATACAACATAAGAGTCATATAAAAATTGATTCCCTAATTGAAAATATATAGCTAAATGTCTTAAAGATTCACATATATAACAAATCACGGTAGTAGCACCAATAGAGTTAACATTTATATGGTCAAAATTTTTAGATAAGAATCTACCTAGTAACCAAAATACTCAAGGCATCTAGATCATACTTATCTAGAACTTTTTTAGGAGTGGCTCTTTCACTTGACCATTGGTAGTAGTTTTGAGCCATATCCTTAATTAGATTACACAAGCTCCACAAGTAGCTATATATATAAAGATCTTCGTATTCTAGGTTATCTCATTATGAAAGGTTTGAACTATCAACTAATACTCTAATCCATGATGTGGACATGATCTCAACAACTCCTTATACCTCTCCTAAGCCTAATGTAGAGATTCACCTTCTCTTTGGGAAAAGTTGAAATTTGATTCCTTATTTATGCAATCTTGTTTAGGGGAGTGTATTTAGCTAAAAACATATAAGCATGCTAATTCTATATGGTGATTAGGCTTGTTGATAGGCTCTATAGTGATGTTTTTTCTTTGTCCCTCAAAGAGAAAGGGAACAACCTGGCATTAGCGAAGACACCATTAAGGTTCATTATATTGTAGTAATCCAAAAACATAGATAAATGCAGATTAAGATCTTTAGATAGTAGTCCTTTAAATTGATTCTGCTATACTATAGAGAGTAAAAAGGGCTTTAGCTCCTCTGATGTCTTCTTCTTATGTATATGGTTCTCTTAATCTCAGAATCTGGTTTAATTAGATTCTTAAGATTGTCAGATTCCCATATATAAAAAGTAAGTTGTAAAAGTAAAAGAATAAAGAGAATTCAGTGAACAATAATGAAACTAAACTAAAATAAAAAGAGCAAAAAATACCTAGTCTAATTAGTTTGTAAATAAATTAATATGAACTATCCATTCCTTGAAAACAATGCTAAAACTTAATTATTCTAATTGTTAACCATAAGTGTATGATATAACTATAGCTATCACACCAAGTACGTGTTGATTCCATAAAGAATATTATTAATTATCGATTAATTACAAACTTAACTAACTAAGCTTAACTATCTATCTGGGCTAACAACTATAATCAATCAACTAAAAATAAAAACAAAAAATCACCTAAAACACCAAAAAAAACAAGCAATGGTTTGAGTAAAATAATGTATGAATGACTAGACTTAGGTAAAAAATCCCCTAAGCTTTTACTATTTTCAACTTCATTATGATTTCATGATATTTCTAGTTTCATAAACCAGTAAGAGTTCGAAACTTATATTATATCTCTTTTGAGACATACAACCCTTATCTTTAAATTAACCAATTACAATCCTTTTCAAATTAAGACAACTTGAGAATGCTTTAGTTTGCTTTGTGAACTATCATAATAAGTTTTATCCTAACCTAGGAATATCAGGTGACTTTCTCTCAAATAGCTTACGCTTAACCCTCTTTATCCATGTATTGATCTAACTACACATTTTATTTCTCAAATCTCAATTCAAATAATTGGTCTTCCATTTTTTGCTTTTAATTTAATTGGTTATAAAGATATGGATAAATCACAAGAAAGATAAGTTAACTATGTTAAATCCTAGGTTCATTCTACCTAAATCTATAACTTAATTAGTTTATTATTAAACAAAGAATAAAAATAAAAAATAATGAAGAAAACAAGGAAAAGAGATCATTGTTCTTAAATCTTGAATCTTTAGAGCATCTTATTGGAATCTTGTTTTATCTTTTGATTGACTTGTTCTTGATCAAACCTACTATAGATTGGTCTCTAAATGACTTCCCTATTGCTTTCCAACTTTTTCTTCTGTAAAAAAAAATCTCTTATTTTTCTTTCCTCTTTCTTTTTATTGGAAACCCTTCTCTTTAATGAGCTGTAAGGTCCTAACCCATATCCATATAATAGGTAGTGCTATTTTTGGTAGCTTTTGTAACTTTTCTATAAAATAACACTGTCAATATGGGATCAAAATAAGGATGTGTAGATTCCGAGTTGCTTAATCCAAAGGGTAGCACATGAGTGTATAGGGCTACGAAGGAGAAGCAAAATTAGCCATATTAAAACATGACCCAAACATAGTGGTGTGTAAGTGTTTTGTTTTTAGTCCCTTCTCTAAGTCTTCCAAATGAGCGCCAAATATATCCTATTCTTCTCCAAATTCATTCATTGTCCTTAAAGAGGTATAAATATAACCTAAAATAAGATATACCTCAAATTAATTATCAAATCCTTCAAAAGCATTCAAAACACAACCATATGTTATGAAAATAATACTAAAAATAATGTATATCTAGTATACGTCAATTCTTTAATAAGGTAAAGTTCTACATTCAAAATTAGCATGTGGATGCATTTATTAGGTCGAAACAATATGATTCTTGGTACACTTATTTCCTAACATAGTTTCAATGAGAGTTAACAGAAATTTATTAGAAATTAGAAGTGTTTAAAATTATCCTTGATTTTTTTTTACACGAAATATCCAACTACTCATAATTGTTTCACTAAATATTTGTTTCACTAACATGTTTGAGATCAAGTTAGCATTCTGAATGAGTCATTTCTTCTAATAAGTTGGTTTAATGCAAACATAATGTTGTAAAAAAATTGAATATTATTTTTAGAAATTGTATAAAGGTAGAGTTTCAATACAAGTTCAAATCATTAAATAGTTATGATATGATTTGTTTTCTGATTACTATTATGAATAGGTAAATGGTTTAATAACAATAGTTCAATGTCAGGTTCAATTTTTGTTGATACATCCTTATCAAGTAAGGAAATTTTCAGTTTGAATCTTGGATTAAAGGATAATACAAAGGAAAACACCTAGGATTTTATATAATCCAACATAGTTAGATTGTTATTTGGAAGCTAATGTTTGAAAAATTACTTATGAGAATTTTGATATATTATGGTGGAATTTGAATAGAGGTTGACATCTAATTATATAGATAACTATGTGAGATTTCTTAATGTTTACAATATCTATAACTGCTTCTGAATTTGCTTTTAGTTTTGTGATTAAACGGTCAATTTCTTCTAAAAACATTGGAGGTCCTAATTTGTGCCAAGATTTTATTATGTGATAAACCAATTTAAGGTAAAATAATACTTAATGGTATGTTATTATCTTTTATAACCTTTAATAATTATATATCTTATAATTTTATAAAATCTTTTTAATATTGTGACATATATAGAAGATGTTAATAATAACGTGGCTATGGATCAAGTTGTATGTTTATTCAAAGAAATATTCAATAATGAAATTATATTTATTGTTATTAAATATATATTCATTTATCAAATTATTAGATAATTGAGTATGATTTTTATAGTGATTTCTTACTAAATGTAGATGAAGTGGTACAAAGTGTTGACCATTTTGACTTTAAAAAAGATGAGTGAGCAATTATAATTGGTGTTGAATACAAGCAATAGTTGTAGGGTTACATGATTATTTACCAATTGGTTAATTATCGTTTCTAATTATATTTCTTGTAAATTCTATATTTTCTATAAAAAAAGAATACTAAAACTCTCGTTTGTTTGCATATGATGTCTCCAGGTTTTTAAATGCTGGGATTTCTAGGGATGCAACTTTACCATGCAAGTATGTGATTATAACTTATATCTTTATTGTCTTTTTATTAGGTAATAGCTATGGAGCTAGCCAAACTAAATGTGACTTATCTATATTGGTTGGCTTAAGAATTTGCAGTATTTGTAATTTGTCTTAAGAGGGGGGATCAAATGATTACTTGGATATCCTACCATTTGCCTTTTCTTGTTCTCCTTTGCTTTATCTTTTGTATGATTTATGCTATCCAATTTTTCAAGATAAGGAACTCTGCAACAACAATATAATTAGATGGGTACCAAATGATCTTAGAAATTTGATAAACTTCATTAGTTTGACTTAATGATTGAATAATTTTATTGGTCCTATTTTAGAAACATTGAGAAGTTGAAGAAAGTTTNNNNATCAAGTTGTATGTTTATTCAAAGAAATATTCAATAATGAAATTATATTTATTGTTATTAAATATATATTAATTTATCAAATTATTATATCTAGTCTTTTATGTTTCATGCCAGTAGAAAAGAAGGCTCAATAATGAGATTATAAATTATGACTTGTCAGTAGTTTTGTGCATCATGGATATTTTTTCTAAGTACTATATTAGATATAGGTTCATTAGGTTTTGATCAAATTGAAACTTGACCGAGCATCGAAAAAGCTGTTATGAGCCTAAATCTAATAGGATTCAAAATTTTAATTTAACTCAAAGCTCGATTGTGTTTGAGATTTTTAGGTTAGATCGAAGCTTGGGTTGAAGTTTTTCCAGGCATGCCTAAAAACTTAATTAGGCTTAGGCTCGACCCAACTTTTTCAAGGTTTGATTGGATTTCAGATTCAACTGACTCGACCTATTGCCATTACAATTGATACTTTGATTTTATAAGCCCCCATCAAGACTTGATTCTTTTATATTCAAATGTCAAAGATCACAAAGATACCTTTAAAAGCTTGAAATACTATATATAAGAATGGTAATTAGTATAGTTGGACTAGCTTTACTCTTTGTTCGACTCAAACATGACAACTCCAAAGTATGGTTTAATCCAACCCAAAGTTTGATTGGTTCGAGTCACAAGGCCAGAACCCATTTGGACCACTTAAAAAGATGTTATTTTAGGGGCTGTTTATTTCTGGGTTTTTTCCCCGTTTTTTGTTGTCATTTTTTGTTAAAAGAAAAGGTAAGTAAAACGTGTTTCGTTTATTTTGTTGCGATTTTTTGTTTCTGAAAATAAAAAACCCACAACGATTTAACAGAAATAAGAAAATATCGTTTCTCTGAATTTTGACA
>JANIHZ010000008.1:57144930-57155498 GCA_027478365.1 Erythroxylum rufum | reverse complement strand
CCCAGTTTTTGTTCCGTTCCGCCTCCAAATTTCTGTTCCGTTCCGTCTCCAGCTACCGGAGACAGCAACCAAACGCAGGGTTAATGCCTATTTTTTATGTGATGAGAGATCCAATAAGTTCCTTCAATGATTGTGTTATTAGATCCTTGGCTTATTGTATAGCCCTCACTTTAGCTTCCCACATCTTTAAAAGTGACTCTTCTTTATCATTTCAATGTTAGAATTGGTCTTTCCAACACATTTAAGAGCAATAATAATATCAATAAATCTAGTATACATGTTAGATATACTTTCATCATTCTTTATTTGAAACAATTCATATTGATGCGTTAGCATGCTTAATTTGCTCTCCTTTACTTAATTGGTTCCCTTATATGTAACTTTTAAAGTAAGTCAAATTATGTGGGTCAGTTCACACATAAAGACCCTATTGAATTTGTTTTTTTTTTCTTCATGCACAAAATAGTATGTGTAGGTCCTACTATTCAAGGAAACTAGTATCTTGAGGTTCTCATTCTTCCTTTAATTTGGGAACAATTTTGGTTTTCTATAATTTTTATAGGCATAAAGGAACAATCATTTGAAACTATTCCTCATATGTCTACGTTTTTGGCCATTAAGAATAATCTCGTCCTAGTTTTCTAATAAATGTAATCATTTTTATCAAAGAAAGGTGGTTTGCTAATGCTTTGTCCCTTTTGGTTGAATGATAATAATGATGCTCCGAAATTTGTAATTATGAACTTTGCTAGGGTGAATTGGATGTTTAAAATTTTTAACAAGTTTTCTAACCAATGTAATCAATTAACAACAATCAATATAAATAAGGATGAGGAAATTGTATAATGTAAATCAATTAGACAATTAAACGATAATTTAAAGAAGATAAGGAAGAGAGAATGCAAACCGATTTATGGTGGTTTGTAAAACAATCCTTGCCTATGTCCACTTCCAAGACTTTTCTTAAAATTCTATTATAATTTTTCTTTCAAGGCAAAGAATAACCTTTGTTTAATGTTTCTCATAAAGAGGACTCTTCATACAATCTTATTCTATGGTAAATAGGAACCTTAATCCCACTTGAAACACTCCCAAGTACAATATTCAACACTGATCACAATTTTAAGATATGTGTAGTTTTAATATTTTAACATCGATATTCCACAAGTGTATGGGTCATTCGCATAGTATCTAAGGTGTTGATCCCACGAGGAGGCTTAATCTAATCCTAAACTCTAAGACTAAAACAAATTGTAGAAATTCAACTGTAACTAAGCTAAAACAATAACGCAATTCAATCAATCAATTCAATCAACTAATTCAACTCAAGAATAAATCACAAAATATTAACAAATCAGCAAATTGCAATGCACACACCAAGAATCAACCTAAGGAACTACTAATTGAGAGAAAGGGGAAATTGTTACCTATCTTCAACACTAACCTAATTAATTATGAAATTTTGGATTATTGGTCCTGGACTATCCTAGGCTTGGTTACTCTCTCGTGAATTATAACCAAAAGCCCTAAATTATAAACCCTAATCATATTATGGAAAATTGCAATTTCTCAATTCACCATTCATCCAAACCCTAATTAGATCTGAAGTTTTTCACTAGACTATCGGAACCTATGTGAGATCTCTTGTCACACAATTACCAATTTGATTGATTTCTCGTTCTTATTAAATTACCTAACTCTCGTTACCCCAATTTAATTATTTTTCATCGGTTCACCTTCTCAATCTATTACCAATTTATGAAAATGCAGAAATTAATCACAATGAATCCAATTCATATAAACAATCAAATTTTTATTGAATCAAATATAAAAATAACCCAAAGATGAGTTTAGACAATTCTCAACATTCATAAATCCTATCTCAACAGCTATTCCAATTCTATGCATAGATAAAAAATGGAAATAAACTGGAAAATATATCTGAATGGATGATGGAGGTAGCAACAATAGGAAACCTCCTGTCTCGGGAAGTACTTCGTGTAGGCTTCTTCTCCACATCTCTCTTCCTTCGTCTCTTTCTCAATCTCTTGATGAACTCTCTCTAGGGTTTCATGATGGTGGCTAATGCAAGAAGCCCCTCATCTCTTTTGTCTCGTTCTTTATATACTTGATGTGTTATGGGCTGGGTTTCTCTAGGGTCGAAAGGTCTAAAAAATTCCTTAAAACTCGACTTTTTCTGTGTGTCTGTGCATTTGCTCTACGCAGGCCACAATCGTGGGCCACTTGTAAACTTTCTATCATGATCGTGGCTGGTAGGCCATTATCATGAGCCAAGTCTTATGCTTTTGTCACGATCGTGGCAATTTGGTGATGATAGTGGGTTGTCTCCCTTGCTTCTATCACGATCGTGGCAGATGGGCCACAATCGTGGGCTGTTGTTTAGGTCCAAGTCTCTCCGAACTTCTCCGTTCTTCGCTATTGACCATGAAACACCAACAAATACATCAAGGTACCTCAAAAATATAATAATTAAGTTCAAATGCTTTTACTAACCCATAAAAACACTTAAACACAAAATAATTCATAAAACTAACACAATTCTACCAAAAAACACATACTAAACAGTCAAATAAACAAATAAACACTTATCAAACTATACCCTAAAACACGATACATTTCACACTTATCAAACACTTTGACAAAGGATTACAGGTAAAAAATATCTCATTTATTCAGTTAATAACTCCAAATGACTCATTCACACTAATATGAGAAAATTATACTCAAATGATTAAAAAACACTTTAAAATGTGTATATACAACACCCAAAATGTTTAATTGCTAAAACCGATGAGAAAATAACTATTTATAGTGTTTTGAGACCCCAGCCATCGTGGAGCTAAGAACTAGCCATTACAATGGCTATCTACATTGCACTGGTTGAGTATTGTGCATTAATAGTTCCAAATTCACTAGCCTTTGGAATACTAGTTGACCAATAGGCATATTAGTCAACTAATATGACACATTGTTCAACTAGTACATCATCCAATGTTACTGTAAATTCACGATACATCAAATTTAACAACTTTAAAATATTGGTCAACTATTATCCCAAATAGGTTGACCACTCTCCCTAAAAATATGAATTTAACATATTCAAATGTTCAAAACCAATTTTGTTTAATCCAATTATGATTTAAACACTTTCTTATAGAGTGTTTGAAAGATCAAGAAGTTTTTCTATTAAAGTCAAAAGCTTTAATTCCTCTTTATAAATGTAAAGATTCATATAATGAAGTAAAATGAAATGTTCACGCATAGTGAGCCTTTTAGAACATCAAATTAACAAAGTGAGATTACAATTAATATTACAAACTAAAGAATGACCTTGATAAACCTTAACCTTCTTTTATTCTTAGTTTGATCTTCACTTTGATGATCTTAAACTTCAACTTCTCTTTATCTACTCCATAAGCTATCTTCTTGAGTTTATAACTTTTGTTCTTATATTGTTTTTCATCAAAATAATAAGCTCATTAGTAGTAATTATGTTTCGTTATCATCAAAATACCGAGTGGAACCTCCCTTGGTTCAACATACTAATTAGACTTGATCCAATATCTCATTTCAGTCTTTATTTGTTAAACATCTCATATTTAACTATAAAGTTTCTTAAACTTTACAACCAAATTCACCTTGATTAAAATATATTTTTTTCTCTTTAACATGTTTTTTGCGTGTGACACATTAGATTCCTAAATGTCTTGGTAATAGATAGAAGTTATAAATCTAAATCTTATTTAGTAGTAGATAAATTAAACTCATTTATTTTATCTTTAGATCTCCAAGTAAACATTTTATATATATAAGTCAAGATTGGTGTCTGATAATACATCATAAGTACCTAACTATATAAGAATGTCAAAGTGATTTTAACTAACCTTTTTGTGAATAATTTTTTTTACATATAATTCAATTATTTCATCATGCAATGTTCTAATTAAACATAAAACATTAAATTGATGTCTACCTTATTTAAGTCCAATTATTTTAGTTCTCCACCGTTAGTAATGAACTTTATTAATGACATTAGAAAACTACTTTCAAAGTATCATTCTACCTTGACCAAGGATTTTTGAGTCAATACTAATCAAGAAAAATGGAATATGCTCTCTAATTACTTTAGGATGATGAATTATATATTAATCACTCAACTACTTTGATATATTTAATACTATGTATAATTAATATCGAACCTACTACCCTTGGCTATAATATGTCATAATTAGTATCAAAACATAATAATCCTTATATGAGATATTATCTTAAGTCAAATGATCATTTATACATTCATCACAATAAGAATTTCAATAGACAAACAAGATATATGATGTCAGTTTAATAAACTTGTTCTCTAAAAATACTCACACATTTGTTTAAATAGTTTTATATTTTAATCTATGAGATCGACTTCTTCTTTCTTAAGGAAGAAACATAATGTGTATTCGTCTTTTTTACGCTTCTAGTTTTAATATAACAATGACTAAGAATGATTTAAAAACAATACATATTTGTCATGTGAATCTCACAATTATAATTTATCATACTATTATTTATATTGTATATTTGTTCTATGTACTTTATATATATTTGAATATATATAAATGCCTATAAATAATTTTGTCATTAAATTACAGTTAACTGATTAGCTATAAGATATAAACCAACATTCTAATCCTCTTAAATTAAGAATGGAGCCTTATTAATAGAAATTCCACATCAAAACTGTACTACGGTGATGAAGATGAAGAAGGAGCCGTGGAAAAAGAGAACAGAAAACAAACTAAGCGATACAGGATGCTCCACATTGTTAATTTTCAGCCTCTTCTACCCACACTGCACTACAGATATCGTTGTCTAAATAAGCCCTTACTTAAGATTGAAACAACGAAAGCAATTGAAATCATGAGTACAACGGAAAAGCGAGTTGTACCGTTGTATGTAGTACGAAATGTGTGATATCTAGAAAGGAACGCAGATTGAGACCAATGAAGCATAATATGGTAATAACAGGAAATAGGAGAATTTATACTTTCAAATATAATATACACTTTCTTCTCGAAGTTGGAGTAATCCTAGAAACGTCAATTTGGTTTTCATCGAATGAACCGATATTTTACAGATTATAGAAATGAACTATGGCCGCCCCCAAGTGGCACTTTTGGCTTGAACTCGCAAGAAACTTCCAAACAAGGACAACTGCTGAAGCCAATGCTCTGAAACAATCAAAAGTTTATTAGTTATTGATAAATGTAAATATATCACTTGGCTCCGGAATAAAAGGGTAACTTACAGGGATGCTCAGTAAGTATCCACCACAATTGACTAGTACCGGTAGGCTTCTTCTAGCCGCAACTGGAATATGTTTCAATAATTGAAGAGCTTTTTGTGCTGACAACTTAAGATAATCAAAATAGATGCTTTCCTTAGGAATCTGCAGTGTGTTTCTGTGAATGTAAAATTTTTGCTGATATAAATCTTCAAAATTTGAAGATTTGGACAACATGCCAAGATACAGCCAGTCAGGTTCAATCATGTGTCGCACTTTAAGAGCCAAGTCGTCGCGATGGCACCTACTCTCCACTCGCACATTCCAATCACAATCATCTTTCTCAGGATCCAAACCAGCAGAGATGTCCTTCCATATCTCCCATGTCACCAAGAATCTATTCATGAAATATAAACTTTGACCAGGTAGAAGTGATTCACTTGTAGGTGCTATGGTAGTTTCAACCTGATCCTTCAAGTCGTGATCAACATTATGATCCTTCAAGTCGTGATCAGCATTATCTTCAACTTGAGGCCTAAAGTATTTGATTTCGTCCCTTTGCAATAACAGAACTTTCCCATATGTTGATTCACTTATAATATTAAGCCTTTTAGCTTCAGCAAGTACTGATCTAGATGTTACATCCAAAAAATACGCATCTGCTGCATCTGGAACAAAATGGTCAGAATATATTTTTCCAGCAGCTACGATCTGTGCTATATCACTATGAAAGTTCTGCCTTTGTCCCCCACTAGAATAACTATGAAACAATTCCGACTTGGAAGGCAAAGGACAATCAACAGAACAGCAAACCAAGACCTTTGTTCCCTTGGATCCTGGATCTGGACAGAGATAGCATCCAGCTGCTGTAAAGGACGTCTGAAAGATAACAAAGGACAATCCTTGATTGTGTGAGCAAACAAAGATGGCTAGGCAGAAATTTTAGTAGAGTGATTGGGGATCATGATCAAATCTGCAGTATAAACCAGCTAGGCAGATATATGACGAGAAAAATAAATTTTCTTTCGTCAGCAGTTCTGTGCTGGCTGTCTACAAATGAACTTATTGGTACCCTTTTATATTTCTGGTTGGATTAATTTAGTCTCCAACTTGTACACAAAAGCAACGAGGAACAAAATACGGCAAGTCCTTTTGCATATTTCAGTTAAAAACTCCTTTCAGCATATTTGTGTTATGCAGCCACATTTAAGATCTAGTACTTTTTCAGACTGCATAACATTACAATGCAAAGTAAGGAAACAGCAGAGAGATTCCTTAGCATTTTATAACTTAATGCTTTAATAAGTATCCTTGGCATACCACTGACTTAAATTTAACATGCTACAATTGTGTCTAGTTCCCCATCTAAGGTAGGAAAAGAAATGCAAATACGTAGAGGTAAAATTTACTGTACCTTGCATGGAAAAGTACAAAAATAGTTTAACAACAGTTTCGAAGTACTGCCTCTGACAGGCCTGTGTCTTTGAGAGATAAACTGACAGAGTAAGATAAAAAGTAATCAAAAACTATCCCCAAACCATACACCAAAAAGTTCCCCCAAGAGAGGGATTATGCTATTAACAGATATAGTAAGATAACAATTACCTGCAAGACCAATGAAATGAATTTTGAGAGGCACGTTTCTGCAAGTTTAGATGGATCAAGGATCTCTAAATCAACAACAGCATATCCTTGCTGCTTATGAAATAATTGCAACCCTCCAATATTGATAAAAGAAGAAGAAAAGAGCAGAAACAGTTAATTATTAGATCACAGTAATAACCTGCGGACAAAATTTCTTGAAAGCGGAGCTGGGGAATGTAAAGCTAGGTGTAGAGAATATAAAAATATATGTTCACGACTCCAATGTAAGCTTACATCCATGATCATCACTGCCTGATTGATCAAATTACGACAAATATGGTCAACATAAGCACGTGTCTTTCGGCAGGCAGTAATTATACTTTGCAGCTCAGACTGGAAAGTACCTGAAAAATAGAGGCCAACTTTTAACTTAAGCTTCATCAGAGAAAGAGAAAATTTTCCTACCTCCAAATTAGGGTACAATGTGCAATGAATTTACAAAAGCTAATTCATTGTAAAAATAGCACAAAGCTCAAGCTTATGCCATTTAGGACATCAACACAACACAAATATTTCATAGTTGAACCTGCACATAGTACAACTAAATACACGCTTAAACTATCTGTGACATCTTACAGTACTCACATGAAGATAAATTTCTTAATGATGTCCGAATCCTATTCCGAGCATACAATAGGCTTTGATTTGTTGGGTCTTCCACCCACTCCAGGGTACCTGCTTGGCATACCTGCCAAAATGAATACATATTATAAATCAAAATCTGTGATTACAAGAACTTGAACAAAAAATTCTCTCCATCTTTTGAACTTACTTTATACAAGTCTTCTTTTGAGAAATACAAGAGTGGACGAACTATAAGTATGCCTTCATTCTTTGAGAATGGGACAGTTGAATTTGTGCTTGACGAAAATACTTGAGAAGTAAATGCCATGCCAGCAAGTCCAAGAACACCACTATTGCGGGACAGTCTGAGTATGAACAACTCGGCCTGCATGTCAAAAGAATCCATTGTAGTTCAAGTATGTATAATCCATCAAGGCCATAATCGAGAGATAAAACCACACAATAGTTATCATCGTACAAAATTTAAAACTCTTTGAGTATAAACATGGTTTTCTTCATTATTGATCCACATGTACAGTTAGGCAGTTATGTACAAATGAAAACTTAAAATAAAATGCCACGGTTCACACCTGGTCATCTGCATGATGTGCAATGAGTAGCACACTGATCTGGTGTTTCATGCAGATGTCCTGAAATATTTGATACCTGAATTTCAGCAACATCAAAGATAGCATAATTATATGATCAGACTTAATATCAAAAAGAAAAAAGAGAACAGTCAGACAGGAGACAGATAGAAAGGCATCATCAGATTATCATTCCAACAGCAGGAAAAGAAAAAATAACCTCATATTTCGAGCATCTTCTTGCAAGTGGCCCTGTTTAGGTCTCCCATTGGGCCAGCTACAATGGGCAATTTCATTTCTGATTCCTAATCATTCTCCATGTTAGTCATCTTACATCGAAGAGATCAACCAGTCAATGAGCAAATAACCGAAAGTAAGCTTACCCATTTTAGAAACACGGCCTGAAACAATCCCTGCCTCATCTTTACTCTCAGCACGTAACCCATGATCAACAATAATAGCCAAAAGCCCATCAATTGAATCATCGCTGGTGGAAACAGCGTCAGAACTGCCTTTTTTCCAGCTAGCAGCTAGATAACAAAGCGCCATGCTGTCAGGACCACCAGATACTCCTAAAGCTGAAATTTTGAATAACAAGGGAAACACCAAATTTTAAGTCCAAGTCATAAAGTTTCCAATTCCAATTCTTATCTCGTAATGCCCCATACAATGAACAGTTATCAAACACCATAACTCAACCGAAAGCTTAACACTGCAAATTGATATTTTTTATAAAAAAGGAAAGAAATGCGTTAGGTTCATCCACTTTGATCTTTTGCCTCCACCACCTAAATAGCCAAAGGGTAAAGATTTAACATTTTTCTGGGTTCACCTAAAGTTTTCAAGAACTAACCGCAAAAGCAGAAGATAAGCCAACTTTTCAAGAAACCGCAAACAATAATATCGAGAGCCCTTACTCTGTAAATTCACAAAAATAATTCTAACCAATCAAAAGAAATTTAGCAAGCTTCAGCGCAGAACATTCCCACTACAGCTGCCAAAAATAGTTTCTTCAATATTTCGATTTCCCATGAGAAAGTACCAAAAAGCGATATTCGGAAGATGACAAGTAGAAGATAGAAGGTGAAGACTGACCAATACGGTGGTGGGGTTGAAGACCAGCCATAGCCATCCGCCTGGAGAAGTCCTCCTTGTACTTGGCCATGGCGACATATTCTCGGGCAAGACCAACACAACACCCGCCGCAAAACGACCGACAAGGAGATACGCGGACAAGACAAGGACGATAACAACGGCCTGAAAATGATGGGTTTTTCCTGGAAAGCCGAAGCAGAGCTATGAAGGAGGAGGTGGCTTTATCGTTGCAGGAGGCAGTGGCCGTTGGTGAGAGGATGAGCCCTCGCGCCATTTCTCTTCATTTACTACTACTACCCGCTCAGAGAGGGAGCTCCAATACGTACCTAAAGGTTTTGATGCCCGACGTCGCGTCTCTCTCTTATGTGTTGTATTCCAGCGAGGGTAACGAATACCATTTATACCGGTTGGAAAACGGAACGGTATTCGTTACTTCAATACCGGCCATTAATACTGATTAGAACTGTTATTTTTTGTTTAGTACTGGTCGGTACGTAGCGCATATCAGCTGGTACCATAAAATTCAGAAAAATGAAGGACCTGTTTGTAATTTTAAAAAACTTTTCCTAAACCTACCCGAACCCCCTAAGACACTTGTGATTCCTCAGTCCTCTCTCGAACCTTCTCCTTCTCCTTCCTCTGTTTATTTCTCTCTCTCTCTCATTGACTCGCACCGTCCTCTCTCACCGTCGGTCGTCCTCTAAATCCCCACCCCCGTTTCTGTCTCCACCGAACCTTCCTTCTCTTTTTTTTCCTCTCACTGATTCTCACTTCTTCACTCACCACCGCCGCTGTTCTCTCTCTCTCATTCTCTTCTTCATCTCCGACGATAATGGTGACTGGTCCGACGATGCTGCCGCTTCCCTCATCCTCCCCGATCCACGCCAGCATCAGAGGACAGAGATCCTCCCTCGGCTCCTCCCTTCACGTTCCGCAAAGACGCCACCGTCTTCAGCCTTCCTCCACGGAGACTAGCACACCACGTCGTCGCCATTGAACGTCTGAATTTTTTTGGGGTGTGTTTTTTGAGTTTTCTAATTTTTCCTGCTTAAATCTTAATTGCATTATTTATTATGTTCGATTGGATGTTAGATTTGTGAATTGGTTAGAAGTTGGAACTTGGTTTTGTGATTTGCAATTTGCGTATATCTAGTTGGATATTGTCATTTGAAAATGGAAATGGAGTTGAATTGAATGAGTGAGTCACTCACGGTGAATAATGTATTGGTTTTCTGATTTGTGTTGGTTGGATTCATTGGAGTTGAAATGTTGAATGATAACGGTATTGTCATTTAGAAATGGAAATGGAGTTTAATTGAATGAGTGAGTCACTCACGGTGAATGATGTATTGGTTATAAAGATTGGTTTAAGTTTATATTTATGA
>JANIHZ010000008.1:56993245-57007276 GCA_027478365.1 Erythroxylum rufum | reverse complement strand
ATTTACGTTTTTGGAGCATTGATGTATTATGGATTGAAAATGTATTTTAGCTTGTAAAGAATATTCATGTATGAATAATGAATTATGAATGGATATCGATGAACGGAATTATGGTTTTGTGTATGGATTAGAATTAGTTGAATTCCGTACTTGAGGATTTTGGATTCGCTCACGTTTATACGATAGCAATAGTATGCTCACGTTTTGCGGTTCAAGTATTGGACTGCAGCGGGGCCCAGCTTGTTCGGTATCAGAAAAAGAAGAGGGTTCGAGGGAACCACGCTCAGGTATAACGGTATGTTTGTTGAGAGGTTGGGTTCCGGAAACGGGATCGAGCATTTATAGCATTAATTGATAAGTGTTATAGAATAATTATACAATCAATTAAGCATGTATCATTGTAATTAGCCTAACTTTTTTAGAGACTTTGAAAAGAGCTTGATCAATAAGAAAAATATTGTGTGGTTTCTTTTTATGGTTTCTCTCTAAGATCTCCCTCTCCTAAAAGCTTGATTCTTGAATAATGTTGTCTTAGTCATACAGAAAGACAAGTATGCTCTACACTTGGCTCGTTATGAGGATCCTGCATATCAGAAAGTCTTAGACCATAGATCCTGTTTGAGGTCGTTAAAATAGGGAGAGATTAGAGGTGTAAGGTTCTTAAGAGCCAAGTACTAAAATTTTATATCCTCAGAGAGAAAGGGCTTGTGTATCTCGGCTAGCATACCTGGAACTTACACTTCGATCTTGCTTTGCTTTCATTTATCTTCGATGGATGATCTGTTCCTAAATATATGATTTGGTATTCCCCAAGGCCTCTGACCAGAAGTTGCCTTGTTGGACTCGATTAGTGGAATAGATTGCATCAGTACGTGACCCTAGTCAGAGGGCTCGGAAAATACCAGATCATGTGCTTAGGAATAGATCATCCATCAGAGATCAGAGGAAACAAAGCAAGATCATAGCGTAAGTTCCAGTTGTGCTAGCTGAGATACACACGTCTTTTCTCACTGTGGGCATAAAATATCAAGGCTTGCTACTTAGGAAC
This sequence comes from Erythroxylum rufum, assembly GCA_027478365.1. Taxonomy (NCBI): domain Eukaryota; kingdom Viridiplantae; phylum Streptophyta; class Magnoliopsida; order Malpighiales; family Erythroxylaceae; genus Erythroxylum; species Erythroxylum rufum. The sequence goes on along the minus strand of JANIHZ010000008.1, from coordinate 57,006,228 downwards.
CTTACACCTCGAATCTCTCCCTGTTTTAACAACCTCAAAGAGGATCTATAGTCTAATACTTTCTTATAAACAGGATTCTCTTGAAGAGGCAAGTGTAGAGCATACTTATCTTTTTGTATGACCAAGACTACATTATTCAAGAATTAAGCCTTCAGGAGAGGGAGAACTTAGAGAGAAGCCATAGAAAGAAACCACAAAATATTTTTCTTATTGATCAAGCTCTTTTCAAAGTCTCTAAAAAACTTAGTCTGATTACAATGATAGAGAAGCCTTGCTTTTATAGACTAAGCAAGGGAATAAAAACAAACAACTTTAAGGAAAAATATTCCTTAGGTACAATCATTCACAAAATTTTAAAAAAGCAAATAGTAAAAGTGGGAAACACGTAGGTCCCAAATATTTCTAAGAGATAAGAAAGAATCTTTAAAGAGGATGGAAAGATAAGGTGTCTCTAAAGATTCTTTTACAACATAATATCACTTTAGAAAAGACACATAATTATAAAGACAATTAATATAAGTGTCCCACAATGAGAAGTGGAATCCTAGTCATCAGTCAAATTGAATTGGCTCTTGCCACTACTGGAGATTTGAAGGAGAAGCTCCTTCATTTGAGTTATCAGTGTTAGAATGAGCTTTGTAGGTCTTTTGTCTTTTACTGGGAGTGGCATCGTTTGTGAGATGCTTTACAGGAATTGATTAAGTTCTTCTTCATTAAGGATGAAAATATCATCACTACGATCTTGTGCATCTTGGAAGAACGAGGCCAGAGATTGTAAAGGTCCTACAATATTAGAGGAAATTTGGACTGGTGTTGTATCATCGGATTCAGAATATATTGAGCTATTTGGGCCTAGTATGTCTACTTATGATGCTTCAGGTTCACCAAGAATAAATTCTCCCAGGTAGGGTCCAAGAGAAGTAGACATAACAGGTGTATGTTAAGAAAAATATAGGTAGTGTAGAATAAAGAAACATTGTGCAAATTGTTTCTTTAAAGGCGCTTCCCATAATCGTTGATGTTCAATGACTATGGAAAGTTGCTTTCTCCATTGTTCCAATGGTTAATATGACTCAAGGAAAGTCCATAGCAGAAAACTTTCATTATCTCGGTCACAGATATATTGGTAGACCTTTAGAGGAGGTAAGGTTACAGCACATGCATAAAGGACAGAGAGAGCCTAGAGATACCATAATGCATTCTCAAAAAGTGAACCATTAAGAAAGAACACATTGAAGTATGGTGCTCTGATATTAAACATGAGGGGCTGCAAGGTGAGTTGGTCTGGCTAAGGAAGAGGTGTAAGTAATATAACAGGTTCAATCGACCAAGAGATGCAACTTTTGCAACAGTAGTAGGTGTACTAGCAATTGGAGAAAAGAACTTCTTCATTTTGATAGTAATGGGTAGGTCAGCTATGGAAAGGAGGAGAGGGAAATGGTTCAAAATAGTAATCAAACTGATAGGAAGAGACAATAAATTAGCTAGGATGTTACCTTTGGTAAGGCGAATGGTGAATCTATAACTTGAAATGCTTTTGGTGAGACTAGCATTCCAATGTTGTCGAATGCTCTGGCCTTTATCAAGAATCTTCAAAGTTGGTAGATGTTGACAGACTTGCTTTAGATGTTGTATGGCTCTAATTTATTCTTTTCCCCATAGCGGTGGATTCTTCTATAGCAGTTTTGATAGAGACCTTCAACACCACCACTAGCACATGATATGAATATCACACATAAACCAATCAAATGTTACTAACATAATTATCTAACCCATCTTTTAAACATGGTCCAAACTTATTAAACTTGATTAAAATTAATAATTTATTGTAATTATTTTAAATCATTAGTTTTGAGTCCAGACAAGTTTTAAAGCTAAATTGAGCCGTACGTTCTTAGTAACATTTAATTGGTCCATGTAAATATTCATATAATGTCTGTTTTACTTATATTTTTACTGGAAATCTAAATGAAGATATTTTGAAAAAACTAAAAACTACAAAAAAATATTAAATACTAAATATTAAATATTATAAAATTACGTAAATCATAAGAGTGTATCATGTTCTTTAACCAAGCCAAGCTTTAGGATTTGAAATCCGTTATTCCCAAATTAAAATTCTCTTCACTTTATATTAAAATAGACGTGGAAGAAAATCAGTACAATAACAAGATAGCTTCTATTTGTTTCTAAACTTTTATGGCTAGTGAAGTTGTGTTTTCTATAGTGGAGAAAAGTGAAGAAGTGTTTTCTATAGTGTGCACTTCCCAATGCGATCCGAAGAAGATGAAGCTGCAATTACTACGTACGTGAGATTCAAGAGAAGTGTTTACACTAGCGTCTTCGATATATTATCACGAGATCATCACGTCTAAGCACAAAAAGCAAACTGTACGTAAATTCAGTTAGTAGTTTATGAAATTTTAAATCAGTTAGTAGTTTATCAAAATGCTTAGTTTTAATCATTAGGATAAAGGGACGCATAAGCAGTGAATGAATTATATGATACATGTCCATAAGACTAAATGTATTTCTATCCAATCTTATGGGCAGTTCTACAATTTTGGGTTGACAAATGAGAACGCAATCATAAAAACCCGAATGCCAGAATTTAATTTTTACAAGGCAAGCTACAGAAGCTGTGCAACTACATAACACATGAATGGTGGTTGTTAATTACCTGGGCTCATCCATCTAAAAATCCTGAGCATAAGAATGATCTAATGAGTGCCAACCACCCTGTGAATTCGAATCTTTATATTCAACACTTGACTAGGCTCCTCCTCCTCGAGTGTTTGGTGCAAGGAGCAGTGCAAGATTATAATCGCAATAGAGACATGGAATCATGTTCCAGGAAATGTGTTGCCAGTGCTGGAAAGGATTATGAAGGCGCAAACAACAGAAAGTGAAAATACAGATACCCAAGTATTCTCTGTGTACATTTCCATTGCATCTGTGAACGAAAATCGAGCACGGTTTTCAGCCCAGTTGCGAAGACGGTCGGCCTCAGCTGCATATAATGCCCTTCCCTGAAAATATAAGCAGTTACATTTCTCAGTAAGCAGCCTCATTTGGTAATATAGATAAATGATTCCATCAACCTAGAACCTACATAGGCAGATTTGATGAGAGAAATTCTTTGCAAAATTGAAATATCAATTCACGGCTAATGCAGCTGAGTAGTGATGATTAACCCTAAGACCTAGGTTAGTACTACAAGCTTCATGAATTCAACTTGCCTATGAAAAATTTCCAGGTGGACCAAGATTACCTGATCATCAAACCACCTTCCTCGGCGCAGCCACGCAGTTACCAATGCAAGTACTATCCTTGGAGGAGTCAAGTAATTAATGGCTTTCCCTGTTCCCTTTACAACCCGCATTCGTGGAACTAAAGTTCTAGCAACCGTTTCTGGGAGCTCACAGATGATATTAAACATCTGTTTATTTTTCAATGTAGACCCACTGTAAGGAAACACAAAAGTTTATTACATCCACGAGCAGAGATTCTGTAGGAGAGGGTTCATTTAGCACATCTACTTTTAAAGATGCAGGAACAAATAGATTGGGAACTGTATCCAGATTGAACTACACATGGGAAACATAATTTTTAGTTGTAGCAACTACTGATGTAACCATCATTTAGGACTTTAGCTCTGACAAGCAAAACAAATAGAAAAGGAATTTCATCGATATACCTCAACAGCAGATCAGTAAGAACCATGCCTGGAGATGCTGTGTGCACTCCAACTTTTGATCGCTTGCACTCCTTTAGTAATGATGCTTGAAGCTGCCTAAGACCACACTTTGTTGAACCATAACTACAAGTTTAACAAGGAAAAAAAAAAAGGAAAGAGCAAGAATTTTCAAGTGCCACAAATGCCATGTGCTTTAGGAATAATAACTGAGAAAACCTAGTATCTGCCTCGAGGAATATTAGTCTAGTTTAGAAAGTAATACTAAGTTAGTAACTTACACAGCTGTAAGAGGAGTGCTGGATCCCCCAGAACCTGCACCATCCATATTAAATATGTGTCCTCCCTTAGGTTGGTCTGTCATCACACGCATGGCTTCCCGGGTACACAGAATAGATCCAACCAAATTTGTTGAGACAATCTAGCAAAAGCCGAGTAGAATGAGTTAATACCTCAAGTGTAAAGGATAAAAGGCACATCTGAACCCTTTCTAGACAAGAACAGAGGCTAACAGAAAAGGAAAGAGGAGGGGAAAAAAAGAAAGAAAGTATGTACGTGAGATCCTAATAGCTCCTAATAGCTCTCAATTTTCTTGTCACATTTTCTTAAATATTCCACTCCTTAATATTATATAAGAAGACTACACGTCTATTTTGAAATGAATTATGAAATGGAGTTGATCAATTGCCAATTAGTATTACTTGTCAAACTACCTGTTCAATATCTTCATCCGTGAACTGCAACAAGGGCCTAAAACCTTTATTCGTGCCAGCATTATTTATCTGTCTCAGTTAAAACATCAAAATTAAAAGTCAGAAATTAGGAATTAGAAGAAAATCCCATGTGCAAAGTCAGAGGAATTTGAGAACAGTTAACACAATAGCAGATTCATCAAGACGACACGAGAACCCTCTATTTTGCTCTTTGTTGGCAACCAAAATTGGGATGATCCAATAATTAACTAAAACCATAAATGTAGCTGTCCGTTTCATCATGTGCTGACTCCCATAAAACTAAATGAAAAGGAATTAACCACTTCATCTCAATTCAGTTAACCTATCTCCGTCTACATTTGTAAAATAATTGTAGCGTTCATAAACATATGCTTGAGATAATAAAAAATTAATCAAAGAGCAAGTTAGATCAGCAGAAAAGGAAATGTGCTCACCCATATGTCCACAGAACCAAATTCATTGGCAGCAAAATTTGCCAATTTCTGCACATCAGATGGTTCACAAACATCACAAGCAATGCCAACAACTCTTGCATGTGCGAAATTCATCTTAGATGAGGCAATTATTCCTTCTTTGAGGTTCTCTTCAAGCTCTTTAACTGTCATATCCACAGACTCAGGACTGCCTTAGCAAGATCAAAGAATTATGAGATGTCGTGAAAACAAATGAAATCAGAAATAATAGATTACCCATAAAAAAAATCCACCATTTTACCTGCGTGAAGCAACTACCACTCGATCGCCTGAAAGAAGAAATTCTCGAGCAAGTGCTTTTCCCAAACCCCTTGTGCTAAGGATGCATCAACATAGAAATATAAGTTCACTTATTCCAAACCCATCAGCATTTTCAATGCTGAAAGAACAATCATACCTAAGAGAACAAAGTCCAAGAATATTCGATATAATTTCACAAAAAGGGAAAATCAGGTAAAAACATGCTTATTTGAAAAATAGCGCTCAACTGTTCAAACCAACTACTTGACTAAAGTATGCAGATGGTTTACCTGCCAGTTATGACAACATTTCGTGGACCAGCTCGACAATGTTCGTCTAGAACCATGTTAGCTCCTATCATAGTTCCAATAATAATCCCTCCGAGCCAGCTATACCAAATCAGTGTATTCATCTGACTGTCGCCACCTTCAACAACAAGAACAACAACAATCCAATAAAAGTCCTCACCTTCATCAAAAGTAAATGTTTGAATTCCAGACAAAGAACTAATACATGTTAATGCAATTCCACGAGTCAGATCGCAATGACATTAGCTAACCTGACAACTGAAAACCAACTGCAAGTATCACTCCAGTGCTCATCATGGTCACAATGTATCTTCCAATTTGCAAGGCGATCTGGTTCATAAGAAAGAACAGTTGAAAATGTGTTCGTTTGTTATGAAAACGAAGTATTAATTACCCTGAGGTCAAAAATTTAGCAAAAGAAAATAATGACAAGGCAATCACTAATTGGACTTCCTGAATGCCCCCCTCCTCCCTCACACCCACAAGCCTACCGCACCTCAAAGCTCCATGGTGGGCTATGAACTTGTATATTCACCACCTCAAACCTAATCGACTAAGTTTTTCAATAAGATATAGGGATCACACGGAAAAGCTAAAATATTTGGTTTCAACTTACAAAAATCACACAACCACTCAAAAAATTAAGTAATTTACCCAAATAATTATAAGATAAGATGGAACTTGTTCATAACATAAATTGGGCAACACAAATTTCTCGTACAACTAAGAATCTATTCTAAACTCACCGACGAGAAAAATTCCTCCAGTTTAGCCATAGCCTTACTGTTCTCTACATCTGACTGCGCACCAAACCTACTCAACGCAGAAACAGCATCCTTCAAATGACTCCATACGCCATTCCCCTTCCTCAATTCAAGCTCATTTCTCCTCAAAATTCCACGCTTTCTCGCTCTTTTCTTATCTTCCTCTTCCACTTGCTCATTATCCTCCGACCGAAACGACCTACAGTGCCTCACACACAACCGGTAACGACCCTTGTGTAACTCAAAACCGGACCCCCCAAAACCCTGACTAAACACCCTTGCTCTCCGGTTTTCACATAATCTGAACTGATTTATGCTTTGCGGGTGTATGTGAAGCTTAATCACTGTCGCAGCCATGGTGGTATCATACACAGTAACAGGCTTAAAGGGGGAGTTCATGTCATGGAAAGTGTTCCCATCTTCTGGGCCAACTGTCTGTTCATACGTTTGTTACTCTGGATATTTCTTTGTTGGCTTATTTATCCTGTTAGAGAAAAATCAATAAATCGGTGCTGAAAATAAAAAATCTGCGAGAAAGAGGGACAGAAGATTCGCCAATCTAGGCAGGCGGGGGAGTATTGTGTTGGCCACACGTTAAAGCAACCTCATCGTTTGTGTTTTTTGTGACACGTGGCTTTATGGGTCTGTGCTATAGTGTCACTTTCACACAGTTTTCCAGCTTTCGTGCTGAAGCGGTGTTGCACTTGGACAGGATAATCCATGTAGCAATGGGTTCTATAATTTCTGCTTAACGCCTAATTTTTTTGGTTGTAGCTTAGAAGTTGAGTCTACAAGCTCCACGGAATTGGAGTTTCTTACGGGTTGAGACCACCGGAGAAGAAGAGAGGACTGCAACAGTCCAAAAAATTCTATATTAGTTGGCCCCCTGGTTTGACATTTTTTGTTTTTTTGGAATTTAGATAAAAATCAGAATACGCAATTGCATAGTAATTAAGTTTTCCAACATGGCTCTATGTAGCTATAAAGATTGTCTGTATTCGGATACATCTTTTTAGTTTATAATTCCAAGTTCTAAAGTTTGTTAAAAAATCACATTTCCATGAGTTTGGATCGATCATGTATCATGATTGTCTCACGCAACCAACGATTTTGGGTAAAAATTATTATGCACGATGTCGTTACTTCAATCGAAAGCTTGTCTTGTACACTTCCCATGCGGTGGGAGTGCATTGTAGTTATGTAGCTAAAACCCGCAATCTTTGAGATTCCGAGCACTTTCCACATTTACGCTCATATAGATTTTATTCATTGTTGTCGTATAGTCAAAATATCGATCTCTGATATTTGTTTCTATATTTACATTCTTATTTGTGCTTAGATATGTCGTAGATGCCCAAGCATTATGGACAGTTGAATTCCTTTCTATGATATCATCCATAGGTACAGTTTTTATATATATATATATATATAATTGCCTGCGAGGTGCCTTAGGAGGATCCTAATTATGAGAAGGTACCTTTAAGCTATCCACACCCAGACTAATCCCCGTTCGAGCTGAGTAGATCCTTTGCATGAGGCAAAGCTCTGGCTTCAAGTTTTAAACGATTGCATACATAAGGACAATTTAAATCTGCGACCTCACTTAAGTTAAGAGAGCCCCTTACCAGCTCACCTGTGCGCTAGAGTTATCCACGGGTACAATTTTAAGTGTGCAATAATACGTCCATGCATATTGCAACTATTTATCAAGGGCTCCTTTATAGACTTTGTAGAAAACAAAAAGGCTTTAAAAGGAAGTTCCTTAAATGTCTAAAATATGGAATTAATTTTATGCATACCGCATTCCATGACATGATGAAGTGTTTTGTCAAAAAATTAATAATTATTTTCTTTTTTTATGGTAGAGAAAAGAACATTATAATTTACTCAAATGATATACTTAAATGATATGACAAAAAAATTACCTCTAAAAGTATAGATATCATTAATGGCTTAAGGAAAAATTACCTCTGTCAGGTCGCTTGAGGATCGACACCACATAAACTTATCGGCAATGATTGTTTTTGTTAAAAAAAATTTTAGGTTATCCATTGTATGAATTTTCTGCATATTTACCGTTCCTTTTTTCACTTTCTCATGAATGAAGTGATACTGAACTCAAATGTTCGTTGTCTTTGAATAAAATACCGAATTCTTTGCAAGATGTAAAGCACTCTGACTGTCACAATACAGAGTAATATTTTCTTATTTATTCCTAAGTTCTTCCAACAATATCTTCAACCACACTGCTTCTTTACTGCTTGTGTAGCTGCTATATATTCTGCTTCTATTGTTGACATAGTCACAACTGACTGTAGTTTTGAAACCCAGCTCACAGCTCCTCTAGCTAGTGTAAATACATATCCTGCGATGGATTTACTTTTATCAAGATTACCTGCATAAGCAGCATCAACATATCCTCTGACAGTAAAATCTAATCTTCCATAACATAATACAACATCTGAGGTTCCCTTGATATATCTGAGAATCTTCTTAACAATATTCCATTGCTCTCGACCAGGATTTGTCATGTATCGACTAACTACTCTCACTGCATGTGCAATGTCTGGCCTTTTACAAATCATAGCGAACATCACTGCTAATGCATACGGTACTTGAGACATCTTCATCTTCTCTTCTTCATTGCTAGGACTCATACTTGAGGATAACTTAAAATTAACAGGAAGAGAGTTATAAATTGACTTATAATCTTGCATGTGGAATTGCCTCAAGGTCTTCAAATAATTCTTTTGAGAAAGCCAAATTTTTTATTATTTCTGTCTCACTGAATTTGCATTCCTAGAATCTTGTTTGTTGATCCTAAGTCCTTCATTTCAAAAGCCAAATGTGCCTTCAATTCTTTGATATGATCATTATTGGGGCTTGTTACCAATATGTCGTTTACATACAACAACAAGACTATAAAATCTTCTTTCTAAAACCTCTTGAAATATGCACAAGGGTCTGCATTTAGTCTCCTGTATCCAAGGTTCATGATGAAGGAATCAAATCTATTATACCAACATCTCGGTGCCTACTTTAAACCATACAGAGATTTTTTCAACCTACAAACCAAATTCTCTTTCCCTTTTTCTTCAAAACCTTCTAGCTGAAGCATATAAATTTCTTCTTTAAGATCTCCATAAAGAAGTGCAGTTTTCACATCTAATTGTTCAAGATGCAAGTCAAATGTAGCATACATCGCTAGGATTACTCAAACTGTGGTGAGTCGAATCACAGGAGAAAATATTTCATTGAAATCAATTCATTCTTTCTGAGCATATCCTTTTACCATCAATCTATCACAATATCGCTCTACCTCATTGTCACCATTCGACTTAATCTTGTAAACCCATTTATTGCCAATAGAGTTTCTTTCTTGCGGTAGTGATACCAGCCTCTTATGTTTTATTCTTATGCAAAACTTCAATTTCTTCCCGTATTGCTATCATCCACTGAGATGCATTTGAACTATTCATTGCTTCTTGAAAAGTTGATGGCTCTCTGTCCTCAGTTAAAAGACAACATGCAATATTGCTCTCCATAATATAATCTAAGTGCCAGCTCGGTGCTCTTCTTGTACAAATTGATCTCTGAGTATCTGAAACATCATATCCGACTGGTTCTTTCTCCTCATGCTCTAGTGTAGCTTCAAAAGAATCATTTTGATCAAATTCCCTTTCCACCTGTACTGTTTATAGTTTTTAAATTCACCTTTAAAGTGCTAACATCTTCTATTTGCTCTTGATCATTATCTTCCAAGAAAATAACTTCTTTGCTGATAACAATATTGTGGACAGTGAGATCCTACAGACGATACCCTTTACTCCATTAACATATCCCAAGAACATACATCTTCTCGATTTTGGATCCAACTCTGTAGTTTCTTAGGCATTAAACATCACATAGGCAGGACTTTCAAATATATGTAGGTTGGAATAATCCACTAGTTTACCAATCTCCATCGGTGTCTTCAACTCAATTGCAGTTGATGGAGTTCGATTCACCACATAACACGCAGTATTGACTACTTCTGCCCAAAATTCCTTATCTAAGCTTGCAGTTCTCAACATTGCTCTTATTCTTTCCAACAGAGTTCTATTCATCCATTCTATTACTCCATTTTGTTGAGGAGTGTATGTCGTCATGAACTGCCTTTTGATGCCTTCTTGCTTGCAGAATTCATCATATTCTTTACCAGTATATTTGCCTCCATTATTTGAGCGCAAATACTTGATCTTCTTACCAGATTCGAGTTATACCAGTGCTTTATAAAATTTGAAAATTAGAAATACATTTGTCTTTCTCTTGATAGAAAACACCCAACATCTCCTTGAATAATCATCAATGAATGATACAAAAAAATTTGCTCCTTCTAGGGATGTAACTGGTGCTTGCCATACATCAGAGTGAATAAATTTTAGAATTTCTTTGCTTTTGAACTTCGATATATTGAACTTCAATTGATGTTGCTTACTCATAATGTAATGCTCACAAAAGGGTAATAATACCTTTATGAGACCTAGAAGTAGATTCTTCTCATTTGAACTAGTCATCGCAACAGATGTCTCTCCTTCTTGCAAAGTTACTCCTTTCAGCATGTACAGATTTGCAAAAATTTTCTTTACTTTCATAAATACCAGCGCTCCTTTAATCACTTTCATGATATTGTTTTGAATCTCAAATCTGAAACCAAGATCATCTAGATGTCCTACAGACAACAAATTCTTCTTCAGGCCCTTCACATGCCACACTTGTGTATCTCATATGGGTTTTATAATTATAGGAATTTGTTCTATAAGTGATATAGGACTCAACGGAGCCATTTTATAAATAATATCACATAGATTTATTGGCACTGCATTGTTTTTCTTGGCAGGAACTAGTATTGATAGAATACGTTTTGCTTATTTTGATGAAATGGGTGGAATGGCTACCCCAATGCTCAATAGTATGAGTTGTTGTATCATATATCTTTAATTTGATGGTGTCGATACTAATGATCTTCAGAGTTTGATCATTACAGCTATACACAGATACCCCCATAGACAAATTCATACTATGGAATCATTCTCTTCGAGAGATCATATGAAAAGTAGTTGTTTAATCGAGAAGTCACACATTAATAAATCTTCTCTTACCTCTAATAGTTGTTGCCACTTGATAGACCATTGCACCTCTATCATCTAAAGCATTTGCCGCATTTCATTGAGGAATATAATCTTTCTTATTTATATTCTAACAATCCTTCTTCAAGTGCCTTTTCTTGCCAGAATTATAGCACTTGAAATTCTTCTTACTGCTAGATTTTGATCTATCATGACTATGACTCCCACTTAGGTCACGTCCATTGATCTTCCTCTCATCACCGCCAAGGCCTCTGCTGGTTACAAATTTGCCACCTTATCTTCCTTACTTTTGCGCTGACTCTCTTCTTTTGGAATAGTAGCTACAATATTGTCGAAGACTAAAGTGCCTGTGTTGTTTGTTAAATTGACGACAAGTTGATCATACGAATCTGGTAAACTTTGGAGTAGAAGTTCCACACATTCACTTATCTTTATTGTGTTCCCAAATGATGTGAGTTAGAAAAATAGAGTATTTAAAATATTTAAGTGCTCCGTCACCAAAGTGGATTCCGTATGCGTAAAGTATATAATTTCCTCTTCAGAAAAATTTTGTTATGAAGTGGTTTAACCTCATACAATTTTGTAAGGTGATCTCATATTTCTTTCAAAGTTTTCTTTTCCTCTATGCTGGATAATACTCCATCAACTAAAGCTAAGTGAAGATTAACTACAATATTCTCATCCATCTCATTCCACTTTTTATCTGTGACTCTAGCTGACTGTTCACTAATAGCTGCCAGACAATTATCTTTCCTCAAGATAGCCTTTATCTTCAACTTCCACAATAAAAATTACTCATATTTAACTTTTCAATCTCATATTTTGCTACCATTGTTTCCATCAAGAATAGAATTTAGCTCCCCCATTTCACATAAATAGTACTCATATGTATGAATAATATTCGTACGTATGAATAGTTCCGTATATATATAAATAGTACTATACACTTGAATAGTACTTTATACTTGAATTATAGTAACTTCACAGTATAATGCAAAAATAAATGCATAAACAATTTTCATCTTTTATGATTACTATTCACCAACTTTTATTGTGCTCACCCGAACTCCGAACAGATTACATCAAAAAATTCGTCATAATTTTTTCATTTCGCTCTAATACTTGTAGTGAAAATCGACTAGATTAGTGCAAATTTGCAACTAAATAAGACTGAAGGAATAATAAAAAGATACACAAATTTTACGTAGAAAACTCCTAAATCATGGTAAAAGCTACAAGTAAGGATAAAAGAATTTTACTACTAAAAAATTAGAGAATTACAAGAAGAAAAATTAGACCCACAAAAATACATAAAATATTTTTGTCTTTCTTTTTTTTTCCCCGCCTCACCTCACGTCTCTCTTGTTGTTCTGCCCATACTCTCTCTTTGTTCACCTCCAAGAGAACGAAGATATTGACCAACCATTCTTTGTTGTCTTATTAGGCATATTAGGCATTGAAAAAAAATGGTTGGCCAATTTAGCCAACCATATTTGTGCCTAACATGCCAACCAAGTTTGACAGTAATCTGGGCATCAGTATACTTCCATTTATCAACTTGCCAATTGATTGAACCAAATTTATACTATAAATTAGGCCTACTTTTCTAAGTACTTATGCATTTGTTGACTCCTAATTCAT
>JANIHZ010000008.1:55699102-55714664 GCA_027478365.1 Erythroxylum rufum | reverse complement strand
AATAATCATAATCCATTTATTACAATAATAATCATAATCTATTTATAATAATATATTTATAATAAGTATATATATATGTTCTATAATATTGTTATATACTTAAAAATTGACATGATACATTTATTATATAATTCTATTTACTGAACCTAGGGTTTTTTTATGCATACATGTATTTTTGCTAGAACGTTGATACATAACTAATGGAATGCTTACAGTATTCCTATTTCCCAATAAAATGATCTTGTCAATATCAGTATAAATTATCTTTCACTCACGTTCCGCTAGAGTGGGACCCCCTAAATCTAGGGCCATTTGGCAAAATATTGCCAAAAAGAATTAGCTATGTTTCATAAAATGTCACTAAAAGGATTTATCCATATTTCGTAAGACCTCGCCAAAAGGATTTATCCACGTTTTAAATAACGTCACTAAAACTGTTCAGCAACGTTATAAAACACACCACTAACAAACATAGCTATAACATTTGCCCTAGTAATTCCATCTCATTACCAATAATTTTCACTGTCTAATGCATATTCGTCGTTAAAAACATTTAGACATGAAATGGAAGTGAAAATAAAAATAACTTGCGACGAGTTGCTTTATTGTCACCTTTACATTTTGGCTACGGATCACGCTCGTACCCAAAAAAATTTTGCGACAATTGTTTAATAATGTTGTTTATAGTGTTTTGTTATCAGACTTTTGCGACGATCTTAGCCACATTTTCTTATCATCATTAAATACTATTTCTAGTGATGAACGTTTTCGTCGCTAAAACCGTTTTCTGTTGTAGTATGTTCATTTACTATTTTTTGTTTTATCTTCTTCTCAACTTTAGTCTGCCCTTAACTTTTTTTTTTAATGAGAAATGGTAAGAACTGTTATTGGCTTTCAAGCCGAATAGAGTCAGAAATACACATAGGCGGTCGTTGGGACCAAACCTCCTTGTCCTTTGAGATGGTAACAGCTTTAGTAAGCCTATGAGTTATTCCATTCGCAGACCGTCTAACAAAGACTAATCAAACATCTCTTAACTCAGTGAGAAGGATTTACAGTCTAAAACTAGTAGTCTGAAAGCATAATCATCCATATAGTTGGGCTCAAAAATAGCCCGAACAAAAGATTGGGCATCTGACTCCAGAACAGCAGATGACCACTTGACATCCTTGATCCAACTCAAGGCTTCTTGAATTGCCATAACCTTGATAGTTTTGGCATCAAAGTTACCAGGGATAGCTACCTGCATATCGCTAACAAAAGATCCAAGTGAATCCTGCACTACAATACCCTAGCCAACAAAAAGACCATCAAAAAGTGCTCCATCCATATTCAATTTTAAAAGACTGTGAGCTGGTTTAGACCGTTTTTGTGGGCTCAAAGAATCAGCAGAAGTAGAGGGGGACTCATTAGCTTGTAGCTAACTATTGAGGAAGTTAAACGCACATTTCGCTACCTGCAGTGGGGTCATTTGTTTGTCTTTCCAAATCAACACATTTCAGCCTTCCCATATCGCCCATAAGGTCACCACCATAATCTGCAAGTTAGATCCATGGAGCACATCTAGCATACTCTCAAACCAGTCACGAAACCTCACACATTGGCTTAAGCGAAACCCAACTGCGGATGACAATCAACAAGCCCTTGCAAATGCATAGTACACTAGCACATGAAGTTCATCTTCCTCACAAGAGTGGCAAAAGGGGCAGAGGCCATGTACTTGGAGATTATGATGTTTGAGCAAGGTCACACAAGGAATGGCAGCATTCAAAGCCCACGAAATGAAATCAAGGAATTTAGGTGGGGCATGCAATGACCAAACTTTCCTCCACATATGTACCTGGACTTGGAGTTACGAGTGTGGCTGGATATAAAGCAATCGGCGGTAAGCACCTTGGATTGTAAACAAACCTCTATTATCAAATCTCCAAAACCAATCATCCTCTCCACCAGTTCGGCTTAAAGGGATTGATAAGATGGCAGTAGCATTCGGAGGCTCAAATGCCTGGAAAATAACATCAGACTTCCATCGGTGGTTGGCTATGAGGTCCGATATTAAAAGTAAATCGGTAGCAGTAGGTCTAGCTATTGTGATTTTCATAGAAGTCGTAGATGGCAACCAGGAATCCTCCCAGATAGATATTGATGAGCTAGAACCAACCTGTAAACAGGCGCCCTCCTCGATTAAGTCCTTACTCTCCCAAAAGCTCTACCATATGAAACTCAAATTGTGGGCTAGAGTTGAGGCAAGGAAATTAGTAGACGGAAAGTATTTTGCTTTCAAAACCCTCGTGAAAAATGAATTGGGTCTTTAAAAATTCTCCATACTTGTTTCCCTACCATGGAGAGATTAAAGGCACGTAATTGCTTAAAGCCAACTCCACCGAAAAATTTTGGTTTACACATTCGTTCTCAACTCATCCAATTAATACCTCGCCCAGGTTGTGTGCCAATACCCCACCAAAAACCTTAGACAAGCAGTTATGCTTCCATGTGGTTAACTTCCTCCAAACCCGATCTTTAATGAAGTTAAAAATCGTTCTCTTGTTTAATCCCACTCGAGTCGGTAGGCCCAAGTAGATACCGAAGTTGCCTTTCTCTTCTATCCCAAGAGCACTGCAAATTTGATGTCGAATTGGATGGGGAACAATGTTAGAGAGACATAGGGAAGATTTCCCTAAATTGATATGTTGACCTGAGCTTGAGCATAGAGTGCTATCACTTCTTCAACCACAGTAGACTCCCCACTAGTCACCTTGAAAACAAGCAAACTATCATCTGCAGAAAAGAGATGGTCAATAGAAGGAGCCCCATAGGCCATAGAGCAACCGTGCTAAGTCCTTGCATACACACGAGATCGAATCAACTGGGATAAACCCTTCGCACACAAAATGAATAAATAGGGAGAGAAAGGATCATCCTACCGTATGCCTCTTGATGGAGTAATCAGACCGAGATGCTGGCCTTGGTGTAGAACCCAATATTGCACTATCGAAATACAATGCAGAACAAGACGAATCCATTGTGAACTGAACCCCATTTTATCAAGCACTACTGTGATGTAACTCCACTCAAGCCGATCATAAGCCTTGGAAATGTCCATTTTCAGTGCTACATAACCATCCCTCCCACGCCTCTTATGTAGGAAACAATGTATGAGTTCAAAGGCAATGATACTATTATCTTGGATGTTGCGATTAGGGACAAAGGCACACTAAGAGGGAAAAATAAATGTCGACAGGATCCTGTGCAATTGATTAGCGATGGCTTTGCTCATGATCTTGTAAACAACATTACATCATCCTATAGGCCTTAGATCACCTATAACTTCTGGCATGATTTTTTTCGAAATAAGCACCAGGAGAGTATGATTCAATGAAGAAGGAAAGGTCCCTGCGCCAAATACTGTATACAGACATTGCAGATTGAGGGTTCAACGATATCCTAATGATGCTAGTAAAACGCAAGGTTAAAGCCATCAATATTAGGGGCTTTATCAAGTTTCATACTAAATGCGGACAATTTAATCTCATCTGCAGTATAAGGAGCCATAAGATCAGCATTCATCATCAGAGAAGCACACATAGGAACATGTTCAAGTACTGAACCAACCACCCCCGAATTAGCAGTGAAAAGGGCTGAGAAATAATCTGTCATTAAATTTGCCAAATCCGATCGATTCTCCACCCAAGTGCCAGCCGCATCTTTCAATCTAGAAAGCTGATTCTTCTTAAACTGGTTAGTAGCTACAGTATGGAAAAAACGTGTATTCCTGTCCCCTTCTTTCAGCCAAAACGTCTTAGAGCACTGTTTCCAACGAATTTCTTGATTATGAAGCAAAGCATGAAATGTTCTTTGAGCAGTCGCAAATGGCCTCATATTAGTTGGATCTTGGGAGGCCCGCAATGCAGTCATAGTGCGCCGACAATTAGCTAACAAGTTCTTATTCGTATTACGCAAATTTATACCCCAACGATCAAGTGCAATACTGTATGTATTTAGTCGTGCCAGTAATTCCAAGTCAGGATGTGCATCCCAAACTGCCTAAACCTGTTGCCGACATCTAGGATTGCGGAGCCAAGAATTCTCAAATTTAAAATGCCGAGCATTATGGCGAGACATAAAAGTTTTGACCTCCTAGAAAAGAGGTAGGTTGTCGGAAGAGGAGGTGTCTAAAACATAGGCACGAGCCATGGGGAAGAGAGTACACCATTCGCTTGAAACAAGGACATGGTCAAGCATTTCCTCAATGAGAGCACCCGAGTCCCTTCCATGCTCCCATGTGAAAGGGTATCCCCTATAGGAAAGTTACTAAGACCAACATCTAAGATGGACCGGTGAAAGCCATCAATTAAATTTTGTGGTTGTCGGCGACCCCCTTTCTTCTCATGGTGATGGAGAATGTCATTATAGTCGCCTATACATACCCACGACTTGTCACTACAATTCGTGAGGTTCTGAAGCAAATTCCACGTGTCGGAATAATGATTACAATAAAGATGCCCATATACGCCCGTTAGTCTCCATTCACTAACCTGGTCAACCACAACATTAACATCAACGTCAATGCAATGTAAACAAACATTTAATTGTCTAACCGAAGCAACAGAATTCCAAATGAGAGCTAAACCCCCACTATGTCCCGCATAATCAACAATAATGCAACCATCATAAACCAACAAATGTTTTAAGTCATCAATTTTATTGGACGAACATAGAGTTTCAATAAGAAAAATAAAAGTAGCCCTTTTTTTCTGATAACAAAAATTTGAGATATTGTAATGCCCGTGGGTTGCCCAGCCCACGGCAACTACTAGAGAGGCAACTCATGGCTTTCGGCAGCCCTGGAAACCAGTGGCGACCGATATTGCAATCTGTGGATCAATGGACTTGCTGGTGGAAGTAGCAAGATCCGAGGTCTCTCTTCAGAGGTGATCCTAACCCAATCTTTTCCGTTTGGAGTCACCCATTATTAGTCCTTCGTCCAACTCTAGGGGTGAGCCATTGGGTTGAGCAGCTAAGGGAAAATAAGGGACAGTAATTACAGAAAAATTGGAGGCAAGGCTGCCTTGATGCACGACCCTATATGTCCTGCCTGATTGTTCTAACTTAGTTAAACTTATAATTAGCCCTAAATACCTCCTTTATTGTAACTTCTTACTTTTAAGACCATCCTTTGCTCCTAATCTAAAAAAGGACTTATTAACAGAAGTATAAGCTCCTCTAAAGGTTAAACTTTTTCTTCAACCCTTTCAGAAATATCAATAACATTTTTCTAACATTTCTTTTACCTTCTAAATCCTTTCTAAACAATTTCAATTGATTAAGACTTTTACAAATAACATGGCTGATTAGTATTATAATGCGACAGGTACTATAACATTCAGTCATGTTAAATCATTCTTTTGATTTTCTCTAATCCAAATAACTATATAATAAAAACTTAGATTATGAATTTATACAAAAGGTAGGGAAATGGAAATACTAATTTATAAAATATAAAAAATAAAATATCATAAAAGTTCAATAAGATATGTATTATATATAACTAGAATTTTTATCTTAAATTTTATGAAAAGAGTTTAATTAGTTCAAATAACACTAGACAAATATATAGATAAATAATTATCAATGAATCTCATATACCTAAGACATTAAAACCCTAAATATGTAAAGACAAATTGAAATTTGGAATATACTCAAAAAATAGAAAGGAAGTTTCTTACCAGAAAAAAATAACTTATAATATCATAGAATATAGAAGGCATACTTTTTAAATAATACAATAAGAAGTTAACAATATTCATCCATAATTTGCTATCTAAATTATAATTGTGCCTTTACAGATATAATTGGTTTAGATTTTAATTGACATTTAAATGTAAGATTTGCTCAGCAAGTGTCGTTAGTCTAACAGGAAAAATTGACATTTTGGTGTTAATAATGGGAACTTATATACAGAAGCAATTCATGCCTCTAGACAATAAAGAAAATTTCTGTAAGAACCTTACATCCACAGTAGATATATACTCTTCTTTCTTTCTTTGTTTTTTTTTTTGGGAAAGAATAGTTGCTATATGATTTGCAACAGACTAACCTCCTGTAACTCAAAAATAGCAATTCAAATACAACCTAAAGACAGTATGCTAGCTAGCTATAAATCATTTTCTCGCTTTGTTTCCCTCTTTATATGGATTTTCCATTTCCTATTGACAACGGAAAAAAGAGAACTTTTGTCCCTACGTTTAAAGAACATACAAACTACTCTGTTTTTGATTTAATCTTCCTATACCAGATTCTAAAAATCAGTCTTCTTTCAAGGATCGTATGCCATTCTCCAACCTTTTGTTTTATTTTAATTTGAACTAATATCTTATTCAGGTTCTGAAAACAACTAAAAGTATTCATTACTCAATCCTATAATAGATAATCAATTCAAGGAGAAGCAGTTGACTCTACTGTTAACAATAACAAAATACGAGTTAAATGGAGTTAAGCATATGCTGGAGGTACTTTTAAGCTTGATATCATTTTCAAGGAATCAGTTGTTATTGGGTTAAGGTCCAAACGAAATGTTCTTTTCTTAGGTATTATCCCCCACAGTTATATTACTAAACCCATCTTTATTCCCAATAATATCCCACCCCACCACCTAGATGCCTATGCTTGTGAGTTCCACCCTTCTTTCTTTGGAACTTCGAGAATAAAGTATCTGTGCCGCAATTACTAGGTTAAAAATTATAATAAGCTTGTGTTCCATTAGTAAAGGTAATGACGGAAGTTAGCAGCTGTCTTTCTTACATATTCTAAATTTTGGAAACTCTTCATGCTGTTCGATGTACTCTACAAAATCTTTAAAGAAAATAGAAAGTTCTTTCTATAATTGAACTTTCATGCCATTCAAATGTGGAGCATAAACTGAAACTTCATCTACAAGCCATGGCAAGTGAATTGGTATATTGTAATATTGTGAATTCTGTTTAAGCTTTGACAATCAATTAACAGATAGAGCATTTATTCTCATTATGTCGTGCCTTTTTTCTCCCACAAACTTTTTCACTCATTTTCCTCCAACCAAACGATATTTGAGTTCACCTTTTCCAATATATTCTTCGCGCAAGGTCGAGGGGAATATTAGTGCAAGTTTACGATTAGACAGACCTAACATTTTGATTATTGAATCGGGTAATTATATATTTAATCATTTTATCACAGTGTATTTCTCAATAAAATTATTCTAGTTTTGGTCTTCTAATAGCAAAATGAAAATGCGTTATGTCATGTCATTAAAATGCTGATGTGGTTGGTAACTATATGGAAGACACATCTGTTTTTCAAACATTCAAAGCAGCATGAGCATAAAGCACACTCCATGCTGATCACTTTAGATTTCATTCTGTCTTTTGTTTTTAGTTTTCCTAAAACAACTAACCATATGATGAAGGAATGAAAAGGTAGAATATGAGAACCTAAACAAACTTGTACGGTAAGAATGGAGGGGCTACGTCTAGCTAGCAGTGGCTTCTTGCACGAGGCAATAGTGAATTTCATGGATTTGTTAATAGTCCAAGCAAAGCAATCTTCCCTTAATTGGTCACGGGAGTAAGCTCGGTAGTTCTTGGTTATAAGATCATTTCCTCTTAAAAAATATTTTTATTTCTCTTGGTACAATTGTCTTAAGATGTGAGGTGGCATTGCACGTAGAGGTCCTAATCGATACTAATGATCACACTAGAAATTTGTTGTTATACCATTCGTAATACTAAGGACAATTAAAGGCTAAATTGATTCCCTAATACTCAGAATCTATTAGAAGGTCCAAAGCTAAATATAGCTTGGGGGAATAATCCAAAGGCTTGTTCTTTTCAAGTAGTAACAATATATCTACCTCACCGATAAGTTTTCTTTTTCGGTATATAGTTTCCATATCGTTTCACTAGAGGGATTTTGCTCATTTTCCTGACTGACTTGATTCTAAACCCCTAAGCTTTTTGGTTAGAAAATTTGGCTTTACTTGATGCAAAGAGTTTTGTTTGAGGGGTTAGCACAATTCTATATGAATTTCTTAATCAGCATATCAATGGTCTTTATTACACCTTTAGTAATGGCAATATGAGAGCAATAGTAGTTATATAAATTGCAGAGAATGTTAGTGTCCAATTGAAGCTTGCCCCGTAATATAGATATCTATTATAATAAGCTTGCACTCTCTTTTGAATGGAGATACTCAGAGGAGAATGATCTTCTACACTTAGTATTTTAATAGATATTGGAACTCCTAGACACTTGAAAGGAGAATTAAGACTATTGATGATAACAAAATAACCAGTAGAAATGATGAGGGAACTCTTGTTAGGATTAGAAGTAATTCCATAAATAGTTTTAAATGCCTTTAAAGATTAACATCACATGACTAACACCAGATAACATTAATAAGTCTACTACAAAACAAAGCTACGAGGTTTTGAGCTTGCCATACCTATAATGATATTTAAATTATGGTTTTTTGTTGATATGTAAGGTAGTGGTCCTTATGAGAATCTCCATACATATGATAAACATGTACGATAGCAAGAGATCACCCTATCTAAGACTTTGGGAGGCTTTGAACATTACAGTTGGGTATCTATTAACTATGATATAGTAAGAAGATGAGGTTAAGTAGTTTGAAATTCTTTTCAAAAACTTATCCGGATAACTAAAGGTAAGAAAAACCTCCTTGACGGAGTCCCAATTCACTGAGTTAAAAGATTTGGTGAAATCAATTTTCAAGACACAACAAGAAATGGGCATGTAATCATTCAAAGTAAAGGAGTTTCGCTTCTTTGGGACCAAACATAGATTGATCTTGTTCAATTCACTTAGTATCCTCCTAATATTGAAGAACTCTAGGATTATGTTGATGATCAAAAAGTTAGTTGAATCCTAAATAACCTAAAAGAGTATGGCATTAAAGCCATCTGGTTTAGGGGCCTTGTTAGGGTGTAGATGACAGTGGTAGATTGCATAATGTTTTAGTGGGTAGTTTAGTATGTATTTAGTGTTAAATTGAATGATTAGTGCATGTTTAGGTTAGGATTGTGTTATTTGGTTAGACATTTGTGTTTTGAGTGTTTTACGGGTTAAAGCATGCTATTGAGCTTAAATTTTAGGTATTTGACATGCTTTGATGTGTTTGTCAGTGTTTCAGATCAAATATCGAAGAATGGAGAGAATTCAGAGGAAGTCTAGAGCAAGGCCCAGGCCCACGATCGTGATAGAAACATGGAGGGTGTAACATCCTATTACCCATGATAAGACTTAAATAGTGAATATGAGAAATTAGAAAAATGCATATCATGCTTAAGCTAAATATGACATACACATTTTTGCACATTAAAATGATTGTACATGCGTTTATTGACAATTTTCGGGTATAATTAAGTTGTTAATGCGATTAAAGTGTGATTTGGCAATTTTGGTATATTTAGGGTATTTCAGAATTTTTAGAAATTTGGAGTATTTTTAGAATAGGAAAAAAAATGTTGAAATTGGACCAATTCTAGTCTAACATATGGACTGATTAAATATTGACAAATGACTTACATGTATGGTGACATATTGACTGATTAAATATTGGCAAATGGCTTACATGCATGGTGGCATGTGGCAGTGAGTTGGTAATATACGTAGTCACGTATTTAGGAAGGAAAATTTCTACAGCTGGAGTTTTGTTCTTCATTTGGTTTATTCATCATCGAAAATACCAAAACTCCCTTCTTTTCCTTCATCACCAAAACAACTTGTTGATTAGGTTTGTGTGATTGGTTATTGATTCTTACATTAAAGTAAGAATTTCAGTCCTTAGAGAGTGTTTGTTCTGCTTATTCATGTTGGTTTTCAATCACCAAAAACTCTATTGCTATAAATTGAGCTGAATTAAGTAAGTTGAGTTTTAAGCTTTATGGTTTTGTAAATGGTATCTTGATGATGTTTGAATTGGACTGATAAAATGGAAATGATACAGAAGTTTATGAAAATCAATGAATTTACATACTCTGTTCTTGTTATATGGTTGTACTATTCATACATGTGTATATAAAGTGTTTATAGAAATGAGTTTAATGATATGAAATGAAGATTTGGTGGAGTCATGGTATAGCAATATAATAAGCTTTTGATGAAATGAAAGAGTAGAAAGGTGAGAAGTAATGTATCAGATGAAAGTAGAGAGAGAAAGCTTGTGTAAGGAATCAATTTTTAGTGTTTAAATCTAGATGCGATTTGTTTGAGCTGTGATGAGCTGAAATGGAAGTAGAAGAATTGGTTTAAGTGTAATATGTGTTCATTGAATAAGATTGAAGTGTAAATTCTGGGAAGTTTGAAGATGACGAACTTGAAAGATTTCATCTCTGTGAAAGTTCGCCGTGGCTAACTCTTTTTAGTTCACCGTGGCCAACTTGAAGAATTTCATTTCTGTGAAGGTTCGACACGGCAAACTTTTAAGAAAATGTCAAAGAATTTTGCTGTCAGGAAAGTTCGTTGTGGCCAACTTTTGGCTCGCCGCGGCAAAATTTCCTGACAACTTAAACATACTTTGGTATTTTAGGAATAACTTTCTCTGTAGTCATCCAAATGGAGTGATTTTTTATTTGAAATAAACTAGATACATAAGGCTACAAATTGTTTGAAGCAATCGAGTTCTAATTCTACCTCTAAGAATTTCAAAATCTAATTTGACGTTGAGATAAGAATTCTGATGAAGCTCAAGAACAGCCTAAAATATTTTGAGTATAACTTTCAGTATACTAAACCAAATTAGACTAACTTGTTATCATTGGAAACTTAAGACAAAGAGGGAAAACTTTCTAGAAGGAAGTATTATCTAATTACCTCATCTTCCTTATGATAATAATTGAACAATGTGGACCTGAAAGTTGGTTGTGAGATAATTCTGGATTAAGAAATTGAGTATGGTTTCATATGATTGATACTGTGACAAGATTAAGGATAAGAAACCCACGAAATTGTCATGACCATGCTTATGCATAATCAGTATATATGAATGTGCATAAATGATTTCTAATCATGCAAAATAGTGATATGTGTTTGTATTAAATGCTATAGAGGAACACGTCGAGCGACCGATTCCAAATATTGCTAAGACTTCGAGACAAAAAGCAATAAGAGAGCTTTTGTAAGTAATTTAGACGGTAACTTTGTAAGTAATTTAGATGGTCTCTTTTTTAAGTAAATGTATGTAAGTGATCCTTGAGTATCTGTAAGTAATTCAGTATGAAAGTTTTGATGGTTTTGCTTTGACTGTTTTGTTTACTATTGATTTTGCTCTATTAAATGATTTGCAAAGCTGTCAGTAATCTTTAGGAAATTCATGTTTTATTTTGTTCTATTTAGTACTAAATTGAATTATGTTCTATGATGATTGTGTTTTGAGCCTCGGGTCAGTGAATGTCTGAAATATTTAAAGCATGCAAATATGATTGTCTAATTACTATGCACGTGAATTTAACTTGTTTGATTTTTATAACTGTCAAGTCCTAGTTGTGGGTAAATAGGCATACCTAGAAGGGTCTGCAGCTACTTCTGGACACTTCGGTGTTAGGACTTCGGTCTCTTCTGGACACTTCGATGTCGGGACTTTGGTCTCTTCTGGACACTTCGGTGTCAGGACTTCGGTCTCTTCTGGACACTTCAGTGTTAGGACTTCAGTCTCTTTAGGACATTTCGGTGTCGGGACTTCGGTCTCTTCTAGATACTTCAGTGTCGGGACTTCGGTCTCTTCTGGACACTTCGGTGTCGAGACTTCGGTCTCTTCTGTTTAGTGATGCCAATCATGATATCTTCTGTATAAGTCCCATTACCCGCTTCTGTTTATGGATTTATAGTCTAACTCGTGTTGTGTTTTGATCTCTGATAAGCTTTGTTAAGAACAAACAATATTTCGATATGATGGGTTAACACCCTATTTTGAAATCAGTTCTGTGTTTCTGTATGTTCTGTTCTGTTTCTGAATATGACTGATAACATGCGAAGTATTTTTCTTTAATAAATGATATTCTGTTCCGAGTTTCAATATTTGAGATGCTTATGTATAATATGATTCTATATTTGTTGATTAAGCATAGTTTAGTTATTACGCACTAAGTTATATGCTTAGTACGGTGGATTTATCCCATGTAGGTTCAAAGAGAAGGACGTAGGGACTGGGACAAGTCAACCGCAATGGCTAAAGGAGTCTAAAATTTGTCATGATTAAAATGTATTTTGAGTTTGTTTTTGGACTTGTATCTGATGTATGCAACTCTTGAATTTTTGTTTCAAGGTTTGTAATAGCCTTAATTCAGGCTGGTTCCGGTTTGGAATAAGTTATATTAAGCTCAGTGTATTATGAAGTATGTTTGCTCTGAATTGCTTCTGCTTTGAGCTATTAAGAAGGCACGATGAGTGTTTTGTATGTTTTGATTTTGTCTCGATTCTGTATGTATGTATGTTATGTTGTTTGTGTGGCGTCCCATATCCTCCCAAGGCATATCAAGGTATCACAAAAATAATCAGCAAGGAAATTAGTACTATACTCACCACTTCGATATGACCTAAATCTCTTAATTTTCCTTTTCAATTAGTTTTTAACCTCAACTTTGTATTTCGTGAACATTTCCTCTGCATCACTTTTACTTTTCAATAAGTAAATCTTAGTAAATCGAGAACAATAATCCATAAAAGTAATATAATATCTCATGCCTCATTTACTCACACAATTCTTAAAATCACCCAAATTTATGTGCATTAAGTCCAATAATTATGACTCTCTCTTGGTTATTGACTTAAAAGGTTTTTTAGAGTGTTTAGCCTTAATACAAATTTGAAAATTTTCCATTTCGTTGGTGATCTAGTTAGGCAACAAGTTTAAGCTTTGCATCCTTTTAATTGGCCTCATATTCACATGCCCAAGTCTAGAGTGTCATAAGTCTAGAGACTCAACAATATAAAAAGAAGAAGTAGATGCATTCATTTCAACATCAAGTACAAATAAGCTCCCATCACAAAACTCTTTACCAACAAAGCTCTCATTCCTAGTCAAAACTAGCTTATCAGAATCAAAAGTAAGTTTAACACTAGCTTTATTAAGTAAGGCACCAGAAATCAAGTTTCTACTAACATCAGGAACAAATAAAAAAAATTAAAGCCAAAACTTTTCCAAATATGAGTTTGAGATTAACCTGCCCAACTTCTTAGATAGAAACTTTACTGAAGTTACCTATGTACACTAATTCACCATTGGCAACATCATTAAACTCTTTGAACAAGTCCTTGTTGGTGCAGATGTGGCATGTGGCTCCTATGTCAACCATCCACTTGACTAAGTTTCCAGCAAGGTTGACTTCGGACATTACAACAGTAATGATCTCCTCGTCATCACAACCAACAACTTCGCTACATTAGCTTGAGGCTTACCAAAACTCTTATAATTTTCCCATTGGTACCCCTTCTGGTTTCCTTTCCTGACTGGTGTGGTTTCTATCCTTGTTCCTTCCTCTCATGGTTGATTATAGCTTGGCAAAGAGCAGCAAGATGACCTGACTTGTGACATCACCAACAGTCACCATCAATCCTTTTGTGCTTAAACTGACTATGCTTGTTGTTGCTAAAAGACTTGTTTTATCCACCATTCTTATTAAAGTTACCTGCATTTTTATGTTCAACAACATTAGCCTTAACAGTAGGGCTAAGGGTGGGTGATTTGGCCTTGTTTTGTGTACAATTGTCATCCTCAATCTTTATATGCACTATCAACTTCTGTAGTTTCATGTCCTTCTTCTTATGCCTCAATTAGTTTTTATACTCATTCCATGAGACAAGCATTTTTTCAATAAGAGCATTAGCTTGAAACAATTCACACATATTCATACCCTCAGTAAGGATTTCAGCAATTAGGTTTTCATACTCATGTAATTGGTCTATGACAGGTTTATCATCAACAATAGTAAACTTTAACCTAGCAATTACATGTGTCTTTATACTAGCATCATCAGTCCCATATTTAACAGTTAAGGCATCCCGAATTTCCTTGGCAGTCTTGTATTTGCAATAGATATCAAATAACGTGTTTATCATATGGTTAAGCAACACTCCCTTTATGGTATGGTTGTCTTTAATAGTTTTAGGGTCATTATTATCACTAGAAATATCTTGATACAACACATAATCAATTTCAAATTGTTGAAAATATAACAGAATTTTCTCATACCATCTTTTGAAGTTTCTCCAATCTAAAGGCTCTAATCTAGTAAGATCAGGTATAAATCTCTAGGCTATGATGACAGGGGGCGAACCTATGTAGGGAACATCAGTGACAGAAGGTGTAGTGGAATTGGTTTACACAGATACATTAGTTTCATTTGCAAATGACATAATGAATCCAGAAATAGAGATGACTTATACCCAAATAAAGAGACAACGCAAAGAACAGAATAGTGCAAACCAAGTATTTCCGAAGTAAATTGTTACCGACATGGCAATAAAATTGAAACAACTTATCTAAATGTAAGGGGTCGTGAAAATCATTGCCTTAAGTCAGAAATTTCTCCTTTACGATGCAGCAAGACAACAGGATCTGACTATAGGTTTAACACCTTTTCCACAAACTTCGGTGCACTCCAAATAGCAGAGTAGGAACTGTCTCTGAGGATTAGAAATAACTAAAGAATGGAGAAGACAAGAGAAAGATGTTCTACATCATTTTTCACTGTGCAAAGAGGTGGAAGACTTATGAAAAAAAAACTTTATTTGGTGAGAATAAATGGGAATTTGGAGAGATTTTAAGAGAAGTTGGAAAGACTAGGTCAAATTATAACGTTTAGTAACTGAAACTAGCACTACAAACGTATTGAAAATAAGATTAAACTAAGTGGCCTCTAAAAAGTTTATTTTACACCTTGTGGCATGTTGGGTCGGGTAGTGCGTGCACGCGTGTGGTATCCATACAACACGTGCACACATGTGGTATCCATAGCTTCCTTAAGAAACTTGATTCAAAGTCTCACAAAACACTCTGATATATAAACTAGATGAAAAGTCCACAAGGAGAGAGAAATGTTTTAAGTTTTGGAACAACACCAACAATGACAATGACAAAAATTTTTGTTTTTCAAATCAATTGCTGGTAAGCCTTAGGGAAACAAGAACTTCTTCGGTTTCTTCAAGAAGTGAAACTACTACTGAGAAGTTTTTGACCCACGTAACTAATTTACATATACATATATAAACGACTAATGAATTTTGTGAAAGGAAAATTATTTTTAAAGGATTCCCCGATGTATGTTAGAGTCCTTAAACTAAAAGATAACGTGTGAAGTTTGCAATCTTTCTTATTCCTTTTTTATGTACATGAATTTTCTCTTTTTTACTTGACTTTACTAGAAAAAACTACAAAGAGATCTCAAATAAAATAAGAAAACTACTTTCAAATGATTCCTATAAAATAGGAAAACTACCTTCAAAGGATTCAAATAAAATAGGAAAAATAATTTCAAAGGATTCAAATAAAATAGTAAAACAAATT
>JANIHZ010000008.1:55678593-55699002 GCA_027478365.1 Erythroxylum rufum | reverse complement strand
AGGTGAAAATGTTGAGGAGTACTAGAATATGATAACTGAGATGATTTCACTGAACATACTTCGGTATTTTGACTATATTTTGAGCAGTAGGTATCCAAATGAAATGATTATTAATGTATTTTGAACTAGAGACATATGGTTACAAATTGTCTGAAGAGATCAAATTTTAATTCTATCTCTAAGAATTATGGAATCTGACTTGAAGTTGAATACAGATTACAATTATGTTTTAAGAATAGTCCAAAGTAAATTGAGCACAACGTTTGGAATACTGAAGCAAATTTTATGATTTTGGTTTCATTAGAAACTTAAGACATTGGAGAACAATTTCTAGAAGGAAGTGTTGCCTAATTTTATCATTTACCTTATCAGGTTAATTATGCAAAGTTGACCCGTAAGTATGTTAAAAAAATATGAAGTGGTCAATTAGGTTATGAAATTGATTTCACATTATTTTATTATTGTCCAAATTATAAGTACAAATGGTATTAATGAGGGTTTTGATATCTGAATGCTTTGATGATAAGGATCACAATAAGATACCTGAAATTGTCATTGAACATGCATTGTGCATATTTTATATAAGTAGATGTGCTTAAAGGAATACTTATACATTTGTGAAAAAGTGTGATATATATAAATGTGTTTTGTATGATATAGAGGAGCTCATTGGACACTAGTTATACATTGCCGGACTATTCAGGCAATAACACATTGGAGCGTATTATGTGTCAACCTAGATGACTTTCCTAGGATTGATTGAATTTGTTTAAGCTTCCAATTATTATCTTCTTGAGATTATTTCTAAATTTCTGGACTTAAAGTCCAAGGAGTTTAACATTGGGGAATGTATTGGAAGTGCTCTGATTGCTTTGAAATTCTGAATGCTATATGAATTCTCAATGAAAGTTGAATGCTGAACTTAGTTCCGAAGACTATGAGATTCTGATTGTGTATCATGCTATGTGAATTCTCAATAAAAGTTGAATGCCGGACTTAGGTCCGAAGACTATGAGATTCTGACTATGCATCATATGTGACGGTTATATATGGCATATTTGGTATTTGATGCATTTCATAAAATGCAAGCTCAAATAAAGGCATTGTGACTGGAGTAGCCAGTATGAAAGTGCTTGCATGTAGAGCTTTGCTTCGTGATTTCTGTTTGCACGTAGAGCTTTGCTCTGTGATTTCTATTTACATGTAGAGCTATGCTTTGTGATTTTTGATTCTAACTGAGCCCAATGGGCTAGTATCTGCATATGTATGTGAAAGGCACTCGGTCACAACAATAATAACGAATCTGGAGTCTCATAAGCATCTGTATTTGTCTATATCTGTTATAATTCGTAATGATTATGTGATGTGCCATCATAATGCGAATATTTGGATTATTCATGATCTGAATGAAATTATGTGAAATATGTGATTTTGTTTATTTGACCTAGTTGAAATCATCGATGATGGAGTTCAACCACTACAAATGAGCATGAGTTAGGGATCGGGATCAGTTTGCACCTGTATATGTCATTAGTGATTTTGTTTTTGAATTATGTTCTGCAAGAATTGTACAAAGTGTATGTGAATGATTTGGTAATGAAATGACATTATAATTGCAAGTGTTTTGTTTCTAAAATGGGCCCAAGTGGTTGTTGAATACTAATGTTTGTAATAATTGTAACACTTGTGAATGGAAATGTTTTTAAATAAAGTGAGCTCTATTTGATTAATGACTTCCACATATGTGTACATTGTTTTAAAGAAACAAAAATTTGTAATGAATTTTCACTGAATGATTGTTCTAGCATGCCACCTTTGTGGGATATGTACTCGGATCTCACGTTGGATGTCGGGTATGTGTCTTGCGAGAGTGGGGTGTTATAGAGGGTCTGCCATGAGCGAGGCTCCTTCTTCCACAATTATGACAAAGACCAAAAGTCTTGGGCCATGATTGTGGAAATATGGGCCACGATTGTGGTCTACACTACATATAGTGCAGACAGCCTCCAGAACGCGACTTATCGAAGGACATTTGGGACTTGTTGGACCTGGGAAAACCTTCTCTTTATTTATATAGTATTTTTCATTTTTGGTAAGCCCTAGAACCTGAAAGGGGAGCTCCATTATTTGCCACTTTCAGAAAGACCCAAGGGAGGAGGAAGAAGAAGAGAGGAGGAGAAAGGGAGAAGGAGAAGAAGGGCTATAGTGCTGCTATCTTCCTGATCTATTCTGACCCTTCCAAGTGACATTTCATTTCATCTTTATTGTTCTTTCTGTTTAATGTATAAGATGGATTTTATAGTGATGGATTTGGGTTTGATGATGTTCTAAACTTCTTTAGGGTGTTGTTCTTAAATTAATGTTAATGTGATTTCTTTTGATGTTAAAACATTGGGTGTTGTAATTATTTTTTGTATTTTCATGCTTTGGTAACAAATCAAGACAGTGAACCAATAACAAAACAATTAGATTAGGTAATGAGAGTTAAACAATCTAATAAATCACGCAAATAATCAAATCGAGAATTTAGATGAAGAGAGATCTTATGTGAGGACCTGACTGTCTATTAGAGGCTTAAGATACAATTAGATTTGTGGGTTTTTTGTTAATTGAGAGATTGCAAATTTCATAATTCAATTAAGGGTTATAATTTAGGGTTTAATGATTATAACTCGAGAGAGAGTAATCCAACCTTCGAAAGTCTAGGACCGATACTTTATTAACTAAAAAGTAATTATGTTAGTATTTGATGATAGGATAAATCCCCCTTCTCATAATCAGCTAATCTTCTTTGTGTGATTTCCATTATTAATTTTTTGGTGCTCATTTTGATTCTTTGTGTGTTAATTTTACATTTTAATTTCAATCAATCATCTTAACATGTTTACTTTTCTGTGTAATTTTTATTTTCATTTTAATAATTGTTTAGGCCTTAGGTAACTTAGAATTAGATTAGTTCAACAACCCCTCGAGAGATCAACACCTCACATACTACACCTACGACTTGTGGGCTTGCAATATATTAAGGGTTTTAAATAGGTTAAAACTTGCCTTAATAAGTTTTTGGTGTCTTTATCGGGGAGGTCGTAGGATTAGTTTAGTTCTTGTAGTTTAAGGAGTTCTCATTACTCTTGTGTCCTTACATTTGCATGAACATAAGAGTCACTTGATGTTCAAGTCAAATCGGTCTAGCACTCAACATCACTCGGTTGGAACAAGCCATTTGAAGAGCTAAATGCCAAGAAGAAGAAATTGAAGAACTGATAGCTGAGGAATTTCATCAAGAGTTTCAGTAAAGAGGAACTGATGCTAGTAAAAATAAAAACTAGACTACTAGTATAGCAGTGGTGAGTCTAGGTCGATTTCACAGATAGTGTGTGTAAAGTTGTTTAAATGAAATTAATTGGTTTTTAGGTTAAGGGGGTTTTGAATTTTGGAAATAAGAAAATAAAATGAAACTAAACTAATAAAAAGAAATTAAAGAAAACATGCAAAAAATGATAAAAGTGGGGAATTTGGTAGGGACTCGGTTCTTTGCTTCAATCTCAGCCTACACCCTAATTAAATATAGTCCATTGATTTGTTGTTCTCAAACCTCTCCTAGCAACTATTAATTGTGGGTTAATAATTAACCTGAGTTTTCCTTTAGGTAGTATTTAATCAAGATACGATCGTTAATTAAACCTAACTACCGAATAACCTAAGATACGATCTCTAGGTTCAATTAGGCAGTAGCATTACGAATTAGGAAAATCGATTAATCAAGTTAACAAGCACATACGATGCATCATTTAACCTAGGTCATGTTTCCTCTAATGATTACATATCATTAGTCGTTACACATGAATTTCAACATAACAATTATGGATTATTTCGAAATTCTAGCAATGAGTTTGCAAATAAATGATTAAATGAACACATTAACATTATCTTTTCACAACACCCAATAGGTTCACACATAAATAACCAAGCAATCACGAGAGTACGATCATTCATACATGAATCCTAAATCAATTAACATAGGATAACATAATCAATTTCTAATGAGAGAAAGAAACAACAAAATCAGGAAAATACACTTAACCTGGGTCGTCGGTGTCGATGTCACCTTCAGACTGGCATCGGGACGTCTAGTCCTTTATGGGTCTCTCCCAAGAAAATGCTTCAGCCCCCACATTATAACCCAGCTGAAACCCTCATATTATACTCTTGTGCCTCCCTCTGTTCTCTTTTGCTACTGCTCTATTTAACTGAATTAATTCTTGGTCCACCTCTACTGTACACCCCCTTTTATTTAATTTGTCTTGACTCTCCCTATGCTACTGCGCCTCCTACACTTTGTTCTCATTTTCTATTTAATTCTTGGCCTACTTTATTGTTCACTTACCTTACTATTGTGCATTCCATCTCCTGCCTTTTCCTCTTGCACTGCGTTATTTGCTTCAACGTTGCATGTCTTAGCTGCGTTGTTTTTTCCCACATATGTGTGAGTGTCAAACACATACGGTTCTTGCATGTTGGCCTCATGTCTGCGCTTTATCCTTTATGCTCTATCTTTTTCTTCTAGCCATTTGGTCCAATGTTTTGCTGTATCGTTTTATGTGACTCCTTAGACGTTGCCTGCTCAGTTGCTTCTTGGCGTTTTGCTTTGCTTCCATTATCGTTTTGATATTTTTCTTTATCCACCTTATTTTTCCAGCTGCTATGGTTCCACTTCTTTTGGGATAAATTTGTTCACTTCTTGCTTTGATTTTCTTTTTCTTACTCCATGAAGACAAGGAAAAAATAATCTTAAAAAATTGACCTAAATATTGCACTTTAGACTCACTTTAACATTTTTGCTTCCGAATTGTGCCTAAAATCATAAATGAGACAAAGTGTCTTAAGCAATTTAATGTCGTTAATTGCTAAGTGTTATGAAATAATTAAACAGTCAATTAAGCACCTATCAATTTTCCCCGCACGTAGCTTTTGGCTATCCTCGGGCAAAATATTAAAATTAAGCTTAAAGACCCAAAAGCATTGCCTGATTTCCCATATGTTCCAAGAATACATAATCATAAGTAAAGACGAATGACTTTAAAAAAATCATATCAAGAACTCAACATTCCAAGATTTTACTCATGATCAATCAACATTTATCATCTTCAAAAACTGGGCAATCTAATGGTAGACTCAGAAAATGTGTTTAACTAAAATATATCCATAGCTACACTCAATACCATTCATGATCATAACAATCCACAACTTTACATATCATTTCATTTCTCTACCACTAAAATTCACATGTAAAATCATAGATCAAAAGAATTTTCAAGGTTGTAATGTGGGTAAAGGTAAGGTGAGATGTATTTGGGTCAACCAACTTAAATGTCGTTAAGCTAGTGAAACAAAACAATACTCAATTTGACATCAAGTGCATAAGTTAGCACTCATCAAAACTGGGTACTGTCAACTATGACGAATGCAACATTTATATTTTACAACCCAATTCAACTCTTACTCACAAACACCATGAAGCATACAACAATCTAAAGGAATCACTCATACAATTGATGACAGTACATTGAAACCACAAAAGAGTTAACCTTCCAAGCCAACATCTACCTCATATTCAACATACTCCTATAACACATTCATTACAACTTTAGAAGGATGTATTAATCATAAACAACCTTTCAACACATATGCAATTCCTCCTTAATACATTTATTTAAACTTTTTTGTTTTCTATTTTTCTTTATCATTTTTTCTTTTTTTCATTCTCTTAACTTTTCTTTTCTCTTATAAAAATTAAAATAAACAACATCAACATGGGAATTTCAATAATAAGACATAAAATAACATCCTAACATTATAACCAACCCGCATATATGCATACCTCCACACTTATACTTTTGTATATCTAGAAATAAATGGTCCATTAGCTTGAAGGCTTGGGAAGGACATTTTGTTAGGTTAAAGCATGTAATGTGGCTAATACATAAAGAAAAGGAAAGTAAAGCTTAAGGGGGCTTATCAAAAAGGAAAATCATATAATGGGTAGGCTATTTGGTTAATGTAGTTCGGAAAAGCAAAGAATGCCTTATCATATCCATGTTAATGCATGTGATAAAAATATGGTCTCGAATGAAAATTCAACACAAAATTAGGATGTACATGTCATGAAGGTCACATGTTATCAAAAGACATTGAGACTGATATGAATGTGTCAGTCAAATAAGGTTCAAAATCTCACTGCTTTTGTCTACCACTGGTCACTACTTTTCTAAAGATAATGCGCATCGACCAATCACAAAAGTAAAAGTACATGCTAAAGTTGTTATCAAATTTTCTAGTCAACTCTTTCTCTAATCAAACTATATAGTCCTAGAAGCAATAGCAAATGAGAAAATGTTTGTTTCATTTATTTTATTCTTTCTCTCATTTTGATTGACAACTTAAAAATAAGTAAGAAACAAACTAACATAGAAACACGCATGCAAATAACAAGTAATGCAGAAATGTAAAGAAAAGAAATATACTTCCCTTGGGTCCTAGGGGACATTCATCACAAATGTTTGCTTTCGCGTCAAAAGGCTATAATGACATTCCAACCTAGCTGCTTAATAAAAACATGGCCTAATTGAGTAACCGGGGGCATTTATAACAAATTCTTGCCTTCACATCAAAAGGCTAGGTTCATGTCAATTAAAGTAACAAAATTAGTTCATTGGTTAATAAATCCTACCAATATTAGAGAATAGCTTAAATTTTCATGAAAAGCTACTTAAGGATAGTTACAATTTTGATTTATCGAATAATTATCAATGTGTGTGTGTGTAAGTGATAGGAGTGAATGAGTTTGACATTAAGGTCTTGATTAGAATGTATATTCCATCTGAAGTACTTAAACACAAATTTCACAAGTTAATAAGTTAGAATAACTTGATGGATCATGTTTTTAGTTAAAATTGTTTTGTGAAGTTTAATGCCTTTGACCCATTATTGCATATGTGTGTGTTTTGTTGTTAATTGTGTTCCATGTGTTTTTGTTTTTCTTATTTTGTCTTTTCTTGAGGACAAGAAAAAGTTTAAATGTGGGGATGTTGATAGTGGTAGATTTCATAATGTTTTAGTGGATAGTTTAGTATGTATTTAGTGTTAAATTGAATGATTAGTGCATGTTTAGGTTAGGATTGTGTTATTTAGTTAGACATTTGTGTTTTGAGTGTTTATTGCATTAGAGCATGCTATTAAGCTTAATTTTGCTGTATTTAAGGTGCTTTGATGTGTTTGTTAGTGTTTCATATCAAATATCAAAGAACGAAGAGAATTTAGAGGAAGCCCGGAGCAAGGTCTTGGCCCTTGGGCCACGATCGTGAAAGAACCATGGAGGGTCTACCATGATCGTGACAGAGAACAAAAATCTTGGGCTATGATCATGTCCTACATGATAGACAATGCAGATAGCCTCCCGAATATGATTTATTAAGGGACATTTGGGGCTTTTTGGACCCAGGAAAACCTTAGGGTTTACATAAAATGGAAAATACTATATAAAGAAAGAGAAAGAACCTTAAAAAGAACTCCATTCTTTGCCACTTTGAGAAAGATCCAAGGAGAGAGGAAGAAGAAGAGAGAAGAAGGAGAAAGGAAGAAGGAGAAGAAGATACAATGCTGCTATCATACTAATCTATTCCGACCTTTCCAAATGCCATTTTATTTCATCTTTATTATTCTTTCTTTTGAATGTATAAGATGGATTTTATAGTGATGGATTTGGGTTTGATGATGATGTTCTAAACTTCTATAGGGATTTGTTCCTGAATTAATGTTAATGTGATTTCTTTTAATGTCAATATATTAGGTGTTGTGATTATTTGTTTTTTAATGCTTCGGTAACAAATAAACAGAGTGACCGATAGCAAAATGATTAGATTGGGTAATGAGAATTAAACAATCTAATAGATCATGCAAATAATAAAATCAAGAATTTAGACAAAGAGAGATATCATGTGAGGACCGGTTGTCTATTAGGAGGTTTAAGATCTAATTAGATTTGTGTGTTTTTTGTTAATTTAGAGATTACAGATTTCATATTCAATTAGGGGTTATGATTTAGGTTTTAATGATTATAACTTAGGAGAGACTAATCCACCCTTCAAAAGTCTAGGATTGATACCTTATTAACTCAAAAGTAATCATATTAGCATTTGATGATAGGATAAATCCTAGTTCTCATAATCAGATAATCTTCCTTGTGTGATTTCAATTGTTAATTTGGTGGTGCTCAATTTGATTTCTTGTATGTTAATTTTATATTTTAATTCCAATCAATCATCTTCACGTGTTTACTTTTCTGTGTAGTTTTTATTTTCATTTTAATAATTCTTTAGGCCTTAAATAACTTAGAATTTGATTAGTTTGACAACTCCTTGAGGGATCGACACCTCACATACTATACCCATGACTTGTATGCTTGCAGTATGTTGAGGGTTTCAAATAGATTAAAACTTGCCTCAATAGTAGAGAGCATAAATTGTTCTTCATTTCCTTAAGAGTGATAGTTCTTGTAAGCTCACTATGAAAAAGATTAGGCAAGGAGCCCTCAAGGGAAGTCAGGAGGTCCTATGGAAGTGGATTAACTTTCATATTTATGCCCAAGATCCTTCATAAGTGCTCAAGAGCAAGATTTTTGAGTTTTTATTAATCCTTTTATATATTTCCCTTAATGTCTCTAAGTATGGAGATTTTATTTTTGTTTCTTTTTCCATTGAATTCTCGATTTCTACCTTAATTAGGAATTGAGGACCTCTAGTTTAGACATATATTTCCTTAACTACATGCATTTTTAGAGTTTAAGGGAGGGTTTTGAAGCGCACTTAGATAGCTTCCATTGGCCTTTGTTAGGCTTCTTAAATGCTTTGTTTTATTCAAAGTCATATGATCAAAATCAATACTTTGTTCATTAATTAACTCATCTTTGATTACTTTTAATTGCTGGACCAGTTGGTAAGCCTACAAGCCAATGACACTAATGATCATTCCTCTTTTGATGATCTCATTGAATTTAGGGTTCTTGACAAAAGGGTTTAAAATTTTGAAGGGAGATCTCGTCTTGGATATAATCGAATTGAGCTCCACCTTTATTGGAGTGTGATTAGAGGATACATTATTAGTGAATATAATATATCTCTTAGGGAAGCAGTTTATCCAACTCTCATATTTAACTAGGCCTCTATCCAATTAATTTTCAATGAAAAGGGAACCTAATTACTTATTGAACCGTATAAATTGGTGATCAGTGTAGTAGTTACTCAGATGTCCTAGTTCTTAATATTTAGTGCAAAGAATTTTGTATTATCTTGTGCCTCAGTTTGATTTAGAATACATTTAAAATCCCCTATAAGAATCTAAGGGATGTTAGAGTTAGCCCTAATAAGCTCTAAGTCTTTCCATAACTTATTTCTTTAAAACTCCTAGTTTGTTCCATGAACTATAAAGATTGCTAAAGGTGTTTGAGAGCATAATAGTGTAAATTCACAATGTAAGAATTGATCATGTTCCTCAATTTTAGAACCTTAGGATCAATACAAACTTTAATTATGCTGTTGTATTGTGCCTGGTGATTGCTGTTTGTGTTATAGTGCTTATCCAAAAACTATAGTCCCCTCAAGAAGGATTTTAGTATTTTGGTCTTTATGAGACCAATAAAACGTAGTTTTCTCAGACAAAGACAATCTTTGAGGTTCATTTTTTTCTATTAAGGGAATTTAATCTCTTGACATTCCATATAATAAAACTCCTTTAGGTGAGGAAAAACTTGCCTTCTTCCTCTTGGCTTTGCGATTGGATTTACCCCTATAAGAATTAGTTTCAATTAGTGGGGGGAGGGATTTCTCTAAGTTAACCTCTTCAAATTCTTGGTGTTTGAGTCAACTAGGTTAGTGTTAGATATACTACCTTCTACTAGTCTTTCTTTAGGTTCCTCTTCAAATTCTTAGTGCTTGAGTCAACTAGGTTAGTGTTAGATATACCACCTTCTACAAGGCTTTCTTTAGAAGGGATCCTTTTTAGATTAATTTCCTTGGATGACTTTATAATAGGATTAGAAAGTACCTTTGGTGTCTTCAAGGTAACTTTACATTCATATTCTTTGTTTTCCTTAACAATTTGGACCTATATTCCTATTGTAGTTACTTCTTTAACATTATTAGTTCCATCTATATATTGATGTATTTCAATGCTTGAGTTTTGGAGCTATGAAGGAGTTTTTGGTTTTCATAACTTTACTAACCTTATCTTCGAAGGCCTCCAGGGATAAGTGACGGTAATGGTGTTATGAGGTTCCCATCATCATTATGTCTCATTAATCTAATTGTATTGGGTAGATCCCTATCTAGAGGAACAATACTAAAAACTTTAGAAGAAATAATCCTAGTTAGAAGAGCTTTGTTGTTATCCATGCTTATAAGTATGCCCCAAGAACCCATTTTGACTAGCACAGGCTTCCCTTGTATTTGTCACAGTCCTAAATTGATGACTCTTTATGTAGCTTCTTTTGAGAAGAATTTAAATATAATAAACACATCTTCACTGATCAATATACTTAGTTATTTCTACTATATTAAAGCAACCTATTATTAGACTAAAGGAATATAGGTTACTTGTCCATGAATTATCTAACTGGAGAGGAATTCTATTTCTAAGCTCCCATTTGAAGGATTTCATAGAGACTCAAGACCTAGTTTGCAAGTTTAGTAGGAGGAATGAAACGTAGTTTATCAAAGGAAGCAAGATCCCCTATAACTTTATTCCAGGCAAGCTTGTTTAATGGGGGGCGGGGGGTAGTGATCAAAGTCTCTCGTTTCTCCAAGTCTTTCTTATCTTTAATAAGAAGTGATCTTAGGAGATAAAGGAATATAGTGGTTAAGGTAGGTTTAAGGGATAAGAAAGCCAAGGGTGTTTTATAAACAAGATTCATGACTGATTTCCCATAGGAGAAAACTTTCAGACAAAGGTGTTAGGTGGGAAAGGTTAATAGAAAGTGAGTTTCTATAAGAGGAAGTAAGTTCAAATATTGAGTCAATTCAGAATAAGCGAACCAACTAGAATGAAGCAGTAGGAGAAAATAGGTGTTTAAAGAGAAAGGAGACCTTTTGTAGGACTACTCTCGGTCATAAATAAAAATACCCAATCCTAAAATTTAGCAAACAAACATAAGACTAAGAAAGAAAGTTCTAAAATAAATAAATTCAAATAGAAAAGAAAAATTGATTAGATTAATAAAAATAAATTATTTTTAATATCTTATTCCATATAAAAGATCCTAAAAATTGATTGTTTATTTTTCAAACAATACTAAAAATCAAGTAGGTAAGTAGACCTATCATTCTTATAATATTAGTCTATTAAATATGAGTATCTTTCTAATGAGAATTACAAGTATTGATACTAATTATCTTTTTATTATCTAATTTAGCAACACAAATGGTTTACTTAAAATAATGATTAATGAAAAATTATCAATTTGAAACAACAAACTAAAGTAATGAACAAGAATGAAATAATCGACTAATAAATAAGATCTAGATGTAGAGTCTCCCTCGAACCGTTATGTGTTTAAACTTAAACTTTTTTTAAAGTAAATAATTTGCATTGATATTTAAATATTTTTGCATGGAATGTACAAAATTGTCCAAAATAATAAAACTGAAGTCAAGGCTATGATAATCCACTAAAAGCGCCAACTAGACATCAATAATAAAGAAAGAGTCAAGCTTTATCCTCTAGCCATACGTAATTCCCTAATTCTTCTAATATTACATTCACTGAATTATTGTGGTAGGATGGATATTTTCTTTAATATTTTTTGCTTCCTCCCATTCCAAACAATATAAAATAAGGTAGCAAAGGCCAAAGTATAGAGAATTCCATCATCTTTATACCCTTTAAGGATGGTTATAAAGATGGTGGAAAGCCATTGGATTACCTACTTTAAGTCTTCAACTTAAGGATCTAGGTTTCATAGTGTAAATGCATCCCTTCATACCTTATCAGAGTTAGGAAAATTGAAGAGAAGATGACTGTTGGTTTCTTGGTCTACTATACACAACTTAAAAGACATATTGTTATAGCATTTTGTTCTATTAATTATAGCGAGTCTTTCCTTGATTGCAAGCCAAAAAGTAAAAGAAAGCTTAGGAATAATAAATTTTTTCTAAGAGAATACTAGCTCATTATTGTTGCCAAGTTCTTTATCACACCCATAAAAGAATTGTTTGTAAATAAGACAAAAGGGTGTTTGAGCCTGATAACCTTATCTTTCAATTGCTAGTTAGGAGGGGTTTAAGGTTAATAACTTTGGAAAAACTATGCATCTCTATTGTGACAATGCCAACTTCCTTTCTTGATTAGGGAACTAAATTTTGCAATTGTAGATAGAACACTCCAAGGCTAGCAAAGTTAGGAAGAAAATAATTAGGACCCAATGAACTCTAGGTTTCATATCATAACTAAGTTTAATTTTAATCTCTACCTCGTAATTGATGAGGGGAAGAATAAGGTCCCTAAATTTCAATATTGCTACTAATTCAAAGATGAATCAGCTTTTGGTTTTGTTGTCTATAAGCTAAATCTCTCAAACTAATGCTCATATAGCCATTTCAACTAAAGAGTTTCTTTATCATTTATTACCTTCTAGCTTCTTCATCAGCATTGCTTTATTCACCATCTTAGCCTACTTGATTCCTAATCCCCCTTTTTTTAGGTATACGAATTTCCTTCCAACATACTTTTGTAAAAGGCTTAGAAGACTTATTTCTGGTCTAAATAAACTTAAGAGTTTGTATCTCTTTGCATAACTTCATAGGAAAAGCAATGACAGCCCCTAATGTGATTAGCACCTAAGCCCCTAATGTCATTATCCTTCAACAATTCTTATGCAAGAGTAACATTATCTTCAATACTTCTTCCATCAATGATGGTAACTTGAGATTGACTATCCAAGAGGGTAAAATATGCTTAATCCTACTAGCTGATAACTTAGGGATGATTTTGTAAAAGGCATTGCAATAGAAAATATGTCTATAGTCCTTTAGGGATAATGAACTTTGCATTTATAAAACCAAACATAAATGATTGTAATTCTATACCTTAAGCATCTTATAATTGATAAAGAAATATTTGAAATATTTATGTATATCGACTTTGATGGTGTTCTATGAATGTTGGTAGAAATGAGCATGAATTCAATAAAACCATAAGGCTTTATTGGGACTAAGTGAGAACATCACATCTCTAATATCCTTAGCAGCGAAGCCTTTAGTAAGAAATTTAGCTTGTTTAGATGATATTACCTTTGGATGGATATCTTACAAAGTAAGTAAGCTGAGCTTCCATCCCCTATAGTTCCCATAATTTTTGTGAAATATTCTACAGTATTGGCTTTAAGTTTACTTTGGCAAGTGATAAAGTCTCCTTTAGTGTATAATCTAAATATTATGTTATAATTCCTCCTAGCAAGCAGTGATCTATAGAAGAACTTAGAATTGGAATCATCCTCTTTAAACCATAACACTTTTGATTTTTGAATGAGTAGAAAAGAGTGAGCTTTTAAAGCTCTTAAGTAATCTGCCAAGGCCTACTTCTTATTGATCTTGAATTAGGTATCGTTAGGAAAGTCCTATAAATTATCCTGGCACTAGATTAATGCTTCCTTATCTTGATTAATTCCCTTATAAGTTTCTGTATGCCATCTTAAATAAAGGGATTAAGCTCATGTTTTTATTCCTATTAGCTTTTTATGTAATTAGTAAGAGGAAAAACCTTGCATTCGATGATCTAGTGCCTTTGCTAAAGCTTCCTAGAATCCATTCACTTAATAATGGTAATTAAAGAACTTGAATGGAGAAGGACCCTTTACTT
This sequence comes from Erythroxylum rufum, assembly GCA_027478365.1. Classification (NCBI taxonomy): domain Eukaryota; kingdom Viridiplantae; phylum Streptophyta; class Magnoliopsida; order Malpighiales; family Erythroxylaceae; genus Erythroxylum; species Erythroxylum rufum. The sequence goes on along the minus strand of JANIHZ010000008.1, from coordinate 55,685,094 downwards.
TATCATTGTGATTATATAGCTCCACTAACGTATGATCTAAACATAGATTGTTGTTAAAGTGACCTTAACTTGAGTTAAATTTTTGGAGCCATAGAAAGTTAACCTAGGCCTTATCCTATTTCTTTCTCAACTACTATAATCCTTCATATTTGTTAGAACACATATAAAACCTTCCACTATAACTAAGGTTAGTGTCTTAAACGAATGATCTCAGGTCACCACAAGGTCTTTATAAGCTTCTACCCCATCATATTGTTGATTTTAGATTGTAACTCAATCAAGAAATCTCATGATTTCATAAGCATACAAGATCCTATGCAAGTCACTAAGAAGAGTTGGATGATATATTAACTTGAAATGTAGCAGTACAACTCCTTGTATGCTTGATGTTTTGCCTTCCTTGTGGAGATACACTATGCTTTTCCTTCTTCTCCAACTAGTCGTGGTTGGAATGGATGGACTAGACCGATCTCATCACAACGCACAAAGGTTAAAAGATTTGCTAACTTGTAAAAGTAGCAATCCTTATGGTTCACCCACAACGCCCTTAATAAGCTTAACAACTATTTTATGGGAGAGTGCTTCAACATATGAAGACTTAAAAGAAGGGAGTGTTTTCGGCAAAAGAAAAAAAATCACACTCAAAGGAACTAAGAAATTCCCTTTTATAGGCCACCAAAGGGTGCCTTTGAAGAGTCACGACTCTTGCAAGAGTTATATCTCTTGGCGAAACATCATGAGTCTTCTAAGAGTTATGTCTCTTGGTGAAACATCATGACTTTTGGCCAAGGGACACATATTTTGGGCAAAGAGTCATGTATCTTCATTTAAAGTCATAATGGTACACTCACGACCAATCATTCTTGTATATGAACCCCTTTTTGGCCGAATGGTCACTATCATGGGCCGAAACAACACATCCTTTCATCCAAAGTACACATACCTTGGTGAAAGGGTATCATGTATGTTCATTCTAAGGCAATGTACATGATGAATCTTTCCCATTGGTCGGATTCAACCTTTTGGCTGAATTCATCCTTTGTTGGTCGACTTCATGTATCCATATGGAGACAATGAACTTGCACCTAAGTGCATGCAATGGAAGATGCATTACTGTGTGCTACAACTCATGGTACACCCTAGTGTCCATTGTGCACTCAAACACGCTAGATTCCTTCATCTAACACCACCAATTTTGCCCATTAAGCTTTAGGTTTCAACTCCAGCTTGTGCTCCTTAATTAGCTCTTCTAGCTTAACTAATGTGAACATATTTATAGCTAGCTTCAATAAACAAGAACCAAAGATGAGCTGGGGTAATCTCAATTGAGTCCAATTGAGCTTATCTCCAGCTTTCTAGCTATTAACTAGTTTTAATGTGCTCCAACGAGCTCACCTTATGCTAGCTTTAGACATTTGAGCTAAGGGAAATTCATGTCAAGCCACTTACATGAGCTTTATTGAGCTCCTTTGAGCTGAGTGTTAGCTCCTTACATGAAACCCAAGCACTTTCAAATATATATTGGTTCGTCATATGGAATTTGTTGCACTTAAGCTATAAAATTCCAACAAGTTCCCACTCACATAAAGATATATTTTAAAAAATATGCTCCCACTCAAACAGGACATGCTTAACAAGTGAACATACAAATAAGAAAACAAATAATAGTTGAAGCACATAATTTTGAGTTGTGGGTGCAACCTTAGGCATGTAAAAAAAATCTCTTTACATTATGGTTGTTAGATTCATAATGAAAGATTGTCACTCTCCTTACGTTTGAATAAATGAAACTTACTTGACAAATCAAGTGATGCCTCCTAAACCCCATGACATTTTGATACATATGTTTAATCACATTCAGTCTCTTTTCCGAGTTTTAACTCGTAAAACTCATGAATGTATCAAACCTCAAGTGCACTTGGTTTCTTTCTCACATCACACTCAATCTTTCATATTGTACAAATCAATATGTGTCACCAAGATTGAATAATGTGATTTTGTATCAATTTATAGTATGTAACAAATGCTATCATAGTTATGCAACTCATACAATTATACTTATACAGGCAACTTATGCATTCATGTCTTTCCTTTAGCTTTGAACTACTAGAAAATTTAAGAAAACATGATCATCTAAAAGGAGGATACTCTAGCCCTATTTCTCCCATGACCTTCAACAACTAATTAAGAAGACTATAATAATCCTCAATTTCCTGATAGAAAGCCACAGTCACTAAAGGGTTTGAATGAAGAATCTCACACATAAGTAAGACGAGAGACAACTTGCTTATTTTCTTTGGTTGGTCGATTTCATGGTTAGCTATTTGGAGGGGTGTGTCAATTCTCCCTCTTAAAACATTTAGATGTGCAACTCCTATTATTCTCAATAATAGGAGGACATGTCAAATAACCATGAAATACTCCTTTTTCTCACTCTTAAAAATGAAATCATAGGATAGTATGTATGAGTGGACGTGCAAACTTGATGACCATGATCACCTTATCTTGATTCATTCATAATCAAGACGACCATAAGACTAAAGTTGTCATGTGTTGGTTCATTATTCCCACTTAAATGTATGACACATAAGTCCCATATCCCTTTTAAAAGATAACACACATTTAAGACTTTAACGGTCACAAACATTCCATAATCTACAAAGACCCATTGCCTTTACATGTTTAGCGAAATGAAATGGTGGTAATGGCTTGGTCATGGGGTCGACCACCATTAGGGCTGTAGTTATGTACTCTAACTTAATTTCTTCCTCTTCTATTGCATCGCTAAGAAAATGATACTTCATGCTAATGTGCTTAGTCTTTCTATGATACTTAGGGTCCTTAGTGTAAGCCAAAGCTGCCATACTATCACAATAGATAGTTATAGGCCTTTCCAAAGGCATAATTGACCTTAAGTGCTAAATAAAATGTCTAACCCACAAGACCTCTTGCACAGTCGAGGCACTAGCAACAAATTTAGCCTCCATTGTTAACAATGCTGTGCAAGTTTGTTTCTTGCTATTCTAAGAAATAACCCCATTATTTAGCATGAAGACATAGCTAGATGTAGATTTGCACGAATCACAATCGCCACCCCATTCAGCATCATTGTAGCCATGGAAACCAAGATTCTCTCCTTGGTAGCATAGACAATAGTCCTTTGTACCCTTGAGACACCTAGGGATCCTTTTCACACACTTCCAATGCTCGATTCCAGGAAGAATATCTTGCCAGTAGACCTACAGCTTGGCTAATGTCAGGTCGTGTACACAGTATGACATACATTGGACTTCTAATGGAACTTAGGTATGGGACCTTTTTCATTTAGTCCTTTTCTTGAGTACTACTAGGACACAAATCTTGCCCAAGCTTGCAACCTTATACAAGTGGTGTACTAATTGGTTTTGAGTTTTTCAAGTTGAACCTTACAAGAATCTTATTAATATAATGTTCTTGAGACAAGGCCAACATCTTAGCTTTCCTATCTATTAGGATCTTAACACTAAGGATATAGGCATCTTCTCCCATATCCTTAATATCAAAGGTGGAAGACAACCATCCTTTCATGGTTTTCAACAAACTCAACCGATTACTTGTTATAAATATGTCATTAACATATAGAGTCATAATGGAAAATTTGGACCTAGAAGTGTACACATAAACACAATACTCTTCATGCATCATCACAAAGCCAAAGTTTCTGATTGCATCATGAAACTTCAAGTACCACTGTCTTGAAGCTTGCTTAAGACCATATATAGACTTCTTAAGTCTACATACTTTGTGCTATTGACCCTTTCAACATACCCCTCAGGTTATTGCATGTAAATCTTCTCACTCAAATCACCATTAAGAAAGGCAGTCTTTACATCTATTTAATGCAATTCTATATCCAAATAAGCCACAATAGCAAGTAATAATTTGATCAAATTGAATTTTACAACAAGAGAGAAGGTATCCTTAAAATCTATACCCTCCTTCTGTGTGAATCCCTTGGCTACCAATCAGGCCTTGTACTTTTCAATAGTATCATCAGAATTCTATTTTATCTTGACAACCCACTTATTCCCAATAGCCCTTTGGCCAATAGGTAATTCAGCTAAGTCCCAAACCTCATTGATATGCATCAAATTCATCTCATCTTGCATTGCCATTAGCCATTTCTCTTTGTCAACGCCTTCAAGAGCTTTTTACACATTACTTGGTTTATCAATCTCATATGACACCAAGTTTGCCTCACTGCTCTCCAAAATCGACCATTATTTTGGTGGTCTAAATTGCCTATTTCAACGTCTTAAATTAGGCATGGGAGGAGGATCATCATGATCTTGCCCTATAGCTTGATCATGTGGTTCTTGAACTCCCTCAATTCCCTCTTGAACTTGTTCATCAAGAACTTCTTGTTCTTCATTAACAAGTGGGGATGCAGGAGGTATATGAACAATCTCTTGTTGAGGAACTTCCATCATGGAAGGTGTAGTCAATGGTGTTTCCAAAGCACTAGACCGACCTTGCAGAAAGGTCTCAACCAACGCATCTAAAACACAACATTCACTAACTTTAGGGAACTCATCCTTAATAGAGTTAGCATTTCTTGATTCAAAGACATTTATAATCTTATGACTTACGTCCAAGAACATATACCCCTTAGAATGCTCAGAATAACCAAGGAAGGCACACTTCCTCCCTTTAGAGCCTAATTTCCCAAGAGGGTGATTTTTAGCATCTACATAAACTGCACATCCCCAAGGACAAAGATAGCTTAAGTTAGGGGTTTTCTTCGACCATAACTCATATGGCGTATAATCAATAGACTTAGAGGGCATCCTATTTGTTGGACCTCGTTTTCGGAGCTCAACTATCGATTCTTGATACCGAAGAATATTAGGCCCGAGACCTGACCCCAAGGCTAATCCCAAGGTGACCAGTCGATAGTTGCAACATATAGTAAAAATATATGTTATGATTGCACTTAATTGTTTTGCTGCAGCGATCTTTGGCTTTGCCGCGGAGAAAATCCCAGAATCTGAAATCCGACATCCAAACATTCAAACATTCAAAACAAACACATACATCCTAAACATTCAAACATTCAAAACAAACATTCAAGCATTCAAAATTTAAAACAAAATACTTAAGGATGCTCAATGTTGATATGTTTATAAAGCTAACCAAAAACACTAACTTAGTACAAAAGTCTCTAACTATCTTGGAGTTTCAGATGCCTTGCAAGGATCAACGATCTTCTCGTTCTACACCTGAGCAGTGGAAGGTAATGGGATGAGCTGCGAAGCTCATTGGGTTATACATTTATAGACATTGGCAACGAGCCACACAATTAAGCATATATATATATATATGTATCTATGTAACAATTCAATACTCAACAATTTAACTCATAACTTATATTACTAAGATGTCATCATAAGGAACATGCCATGTAATTTATCCATCACAATATAACACTCAATTATGCATCATGCTTAACCAATCAATAATGAAATGCACAACAAATGGCTTGAGAATTTCGTGGAACAAAACGGATAGACCAAAGTTTATACCATGAACAAAACTAGTCCTATTTTTCAGGATCTCGTGGCCTCAAGCGGGCAGCCGGGAGAAGGCTATATTTTAACATGCACGTGACTAACGAAACGTTCCTCTCTTGCCCAAACACAATCAAATTTCAATGCTTAACTCATTTCCCACACATTCGTACTTTTCATGCTCATCATGCTTTCTCATTCTTTTCATTCATAGAAAATGCCATGATATTTTTGAAGGCAATATATGATCACAATCACAATGCATTTTCAACAATTTCCAAAATTCAAAACAAGCAATTTAACACACAACATACATGCAAGCAAGACAATGTTGGCCCCATTCAAAATATATGATGCACTAAGCAATGTGTTGGAACCCAATACTGAATCCCAACCTCAAACGAAAAACCAACCTAAACCAGAGCATTTCCACTCTTGCTCTGATACCATAAATGTTGGATCCCGTTACCGGAACCCAACTCTTAATCCGAAACCCTCATGCTTATATATGATTATCAACTCAATTAAAGTCCTCAGACGAAAATCTTGTAAGATTCATCTTAATTTCCGTCAATAAAATTAATTTACTTAGGGCCCAAAATAGATTCCGATTTCTAAAACTCTCGAATTTGCATAAAAAGGTAGGCAATGTTCGTAGAAAACTAACGCTTCGAAGATCGAGAGAATCGGACGACAATTGCGAAAGTTAGAAGAAGAAAATTGGAATTGACCAAATGAATAGTAAACAGCCAACTTTCGACCCTCATAACTTTTTACTCCTAACTCCGAACAGGACATAACATACCTCCATGGAAAGATAAAAAGACCCTCTACATCTTTCATGAAGGATGGAAAAACTGATTCTCACTCTAAAGGGGCGAAAAATCCGTCCGACGATTCAGCCCAAATTGGCCAAATGAATAGTAATCCGAGAACCAAAATGCATAGTGAACAG
>JANIHZ010000008.1:55570065-55580346 GCA_027478365.1 Erythroxylum rufum | reverse complement strand
AGATAATCGAGGCATCACTCCAAAATGTGCCTCTTTTTGTGTTTTAACCGAGACTTGCAACTACAAGGCTTTAGTTGCATTTTGAACAAATTATTGCTCATGTAACTTTTTGTAAGTTGACATTTTGAGATATTGATGTATTGTGGTTGAAAATGCCCACTAAAGCTTTATAAAAACTCTTATATTTTGACGTTAATAAAGTATGTTTGTATTTTGCAGATGATATGTCAAATTTGTTCATTGCATTTTTCAAGTTTACCATAAGGGTGAGAATTTGTGTTCTAGCTTTGAGGGAAATACTGTATTGATCTAGGCTGAATTGGACAAAGTTGTCTTCTTATAAGTTGTAGATTATTTTTCCATCTTTCCAATGATATATAGTATAAAATTTTTGGACATTGGAGTTGAAAGATATGACTATTAGAAGTTTGTGATGTTGCATAGGATGGACTTTTGGGACAGCTGTCTTGTTTTGAAATTTTGACCCTTATAGAGATAGAAATTGTTTTTAAGTTCTTCATGAAAGTTGTAGATCTAGAAGTCTTTATTAAAACGGTCCAAGAATGAGCTTAATCCAATAATTGTAGTGAAAGTTATGCCCTTTTTACTAAACAAGTCTGAGGAAGAAAAAACAAAGCAGGAAGAAGGGAAGCATGTCCTGATCGCGACGCGACGTGCGCCCACGTCGTAAGTTGCGATCGCAACATTGCGCGTCGCGCTAAGGTCGCGATCACGACTTTGCTGGTGTTCCCAAACCTGAACACCTTTCACTCTTTTGGTCATAACTTTTTCGTCCGACCTTCAAATGACCTGATTTTTGAAGCATTAGATTCCTAACACATTCCTCTATCTCTCCAAAAATTGATACCATTTTGAATTAATTAGAAAAAGATTTATTGAATCAAAGTAAAGGTATCAATTGGAAGAGCATGAACTGGACATTTTACTAAACATGATTCAGTATTTCGAGGATATCTTGATTTGTAGAGCTCCAAATGAGATGATTCTTGTTTCTAAATAAACTAGAGACTTAGAGATAACTCCTCTGAAGGGATGGAATTTTAATTCAAACTTTAAGACTTTCAATTTCTGGAAGGAAGTTGAATATAATGAACTGTTTCAGTCAAATAACAGTCTGAAAGTGTGTGTGCTATAACTTTTAGATGTTTGCTCCAAATTGAATGATTTTTGTGTAATTAGAAACTTAATACAATGGGGAACAAATGTTCTGAAGAAGTCTTACTGAAATTCCTTTTTGAGATGTCCCAAAATCTGTTCAGAAGTAAGTGAGATGAGTTCATTTTTTAAGGTTTGACTTGGTGTGGGCACGCCATCCTTGTGGGATGCGCGTCCAGATGTCACATAAGACGTCAGGCACGTGACTCGCAAGGGCGGGGTCCCATCAAAGTATATGCTGAGTAACCTACATGGTATGAAATTAAAGGAAAAGAAGATAATGTTTACAGGTCGAAGAAAGCATTATATGGATTGGAGCAGGCACCAAGAGCATGGTACAAAAGAATTGATTCATACTTCATGATGATTTTGAAAGATGTCCTTTTGAGCATATTTTATATGTTAAATTTGTTGAGTTTGGTGATATTTTAATTGTGTGTCTTTATGTTGATGATCTAATTTTTACCGGAAAGAACTCAAAGATGATTGAATAATTTAGGGAGGCTATGGTAAAATCATTTAACAGGACATACTTAGGTCTAATGTCTTATTTTCTTGGAATAAAGGTAATTCAACAGGATGGTGAAATTTTTAAAAGGAAGTATGTGAATGATATTTTGAAGAAATATACGATAGAGAATTTAAAACCAGCTCCTAACCCAGTTGAAGAGAAATTGAAACAATTAAAAGAAGACAAAGGGAGATATATAAATTCAACTTACTACAAGAGTTTAATTAGAATTATGAGGTGTTTAACTGCAACTAGACCAGGTATAGTTTTTGGAGTTAGATTATTTAACAGATTCATGGAGGAGCCTCACACCTGCCATTTACAAGGAGCAAAGAGGATTTTTCAGTATATCAAAGGTGCTTTAAATGAAGGAATTTTTTATGCAAATGTCAATTATGTGAATCTTGTAGGTTATATAGATAGTGATTAAAGTGGAGATATAGAAACAAGAAAAGCACATCAGGGTACGTTTTTCATCTTGGCACTAGCACAATATCATGGTCTTCAAAGAAACAACCCGTAGTTGCGTTATCTACAGTTGAAGCAGAATACATTACAGCAACTAGTTATGTTACACAGGCTGTATGGCTAAGAAGAATGCTTGAAGTATTACATCAAAAACAAGATGCTCCAACAAAATTATTTTGTAATAATAAGTTTGCAATAGCACTATGCAAAAATCCAGTTTTTCATGGACAATCCAACCACATAGACATTTGGTTTCACAAAATTCGCAAGCTAGTAACTAAAAAGAAAGTAGTGATTAATTATTGTCAAATTAAAGAACAAGTTGTAGATAGTTTTACTAAATCACTGTAAGTCTAAGTTGTTTCACAAACTGAAGAAATTGTAAGAAACTGATAAATTTCTACCAACTTGATTTAAGGGTGGCAATGTCAATAAATAAATCAAGCTAGCCTTATATGAAAGAAGCTAGATACATTCACTTCATTAAATGATAGCCAAATGCAAGTGGAAGAGACAAGCATCATCATTTAATGAGTTTTATAAAGGAAGTGGAGAACGAGGGACTTAGTTCATCCTAAACCAATTCATATGATTGGACCAAAATTTTGATCCGATAAAATAGTTGCTTATATAAATAAAACTCTTGATTTTTAATGTATTTTGTTGCCTGTAAAAGAGTGTACAGCACAAGCATTGTCCATTGCCAGCAGGAGTTGGGATTTCTTCAAGAGTCAAGTTGCCAAGAAAGTTGGAGGTGAAGCATTTATGATGTCAACTTTTTGTGCTCTAACATTCTAATCTTGGGTAAGGATCTCTAGGACAAGATAGGATTGACAGACACGATGGATCTTATAGGGTTGTTCCCAATATGTGTTTTCTTATTTTACTTGCAAGAGAGTGAAAGATAAAGGAACATTTTTGCACCTAGAACATCTTGGGAATAGTAATTGGTTAAAGCATGAGTAGATGATTGGTTTTGGGCTTATGAAAGTTTAAGTTTGTGAAGTAACTGTGATGGGGGTAGGCATGGTGGTGGTGGCAAGTGCAGTATACCTCGGCTAACTAAAAGCACAAGCACTAGGCCAAAAACTATGGCAAAGCTCACCTTCATTACCAGTATTGCTCCCATTGTGACCTTCGATAAGTCCAGGAATGGGAGCAATACAAACTGGGCTGTAATATACCTCTGAGAAGGGCACTGGGCGTATGGGACGTAAACGCTTCACCTAATTGCCAAAGTTTCTTCGACACTGGACTCTAGCGATTTCAACTTGGATTATTCCATGAACCAGCAAATATACGTGTTACTTCACATGGATACTAAAAATGGAAGAATAATTGTCGTACAAACTATAATTATGCCATAGTCCACAGATTGCAGAATCACAGATATCCCCAATCCAACATGGGAGTTTGCTGACTTAGACTGTAAGTCTATCCCCGTGGGAATGCTTCAGCAACGCAATTCTAAGTATAGGCACACTTCCTTCAAAGACACCCCACAATGCGAGTTAACTACAGAAACGCAATCATGGTCATTATAAGAAGCTGATTCTGATGGCTAGAGGCTTCACCTACTTTTCAAAGCAGCAAAGCGGGCAGCCAAGTCATCATAATCAGGTAATTTTGGATGCACATGCCGAGCAGGATTTGACCCATCTGATTGAAAGGAAGCAGCACGTTTAAACACTTTCGTTGCTTCTGATGATGTTTGTGTCTCCGGAAGTGAAATTGATCTGGGCGGGGGAGGAACCATCTCATCAGGCCCGTCTCTACCAACGTGTTGTCGAGACCTGCCATCCTCATTGCCTTGGTTATTTGCTCGACGATTCCTGGACTTTTTTCTAACCTTTTCAGATTCATATGCTGAAGGCTTCTTGCTGTAATGGATTAATAGTCTATCTATCACCCTTTCCTCTTCATCATCATGATGATGCTCATCAAACAAGATTTGAGGACCACGTCTTGAATCATCTTTTCTCCTGCTCCTTGATCTTCTCTTCACTACTCCTGCATCTTCCAAATTGCTACCATCATCAACATTAGAGTATAATTTTGACTGTCTCCTCCTTGATGATCTTGGCTTTGGTATGGGGTTATGAACACTGTCATCCTGATAATAATCCATCCTATCATGCCCAGGACCACATTCTCTGGTAAATCCAACACTTTGCTTTTCGTGTTCATTACGGTATACCTGTTCCTGAATCTTCTCAGACCCATTACCAGCATTTCTTCTGTTATCTCTTAAAGGATCATCAACAACATTAACATCAGAGCCGGTTGGAAGGGATCCAAAAGTAGCTCCATATTTTCCTTCCTTGAAATTTGTGTTAGGTTTAGTATAAGGAGGTGGCATGGCCTTCCTATACTGGGATTTCAACTTCTGCATTTCCTCCTCCCGAACATCTCCAATTGAATTTGTATTCTTATGCAACTCAACATAGCCATTGCTGGTCATTGTCTCTTTCTCACCATTCTTTAACCACAATCCTCCAGGCCTAGGCATACTGTCAGCCTGTCGCCGGGTTAACATGTCCTGTCTATCTCTTTTAGGCATGGAATTTTCCTCATGAATTTTGGATCCATTATCAACCCTTTGCATCTTCTTCTTACCGGATGAACTACCCAACCTGACTATTTCTATGGGAGAATCATCCTTCCAAATTTCATGCTTATGCAAAAGGGCTTCATGCTTCTCTTGAAATACAGAGTCTTTCTTGTCCTTACTTAGCACAGTTCCCTTCTTGACACTAGGTTCCTTGCATTCATTGCTTGGGACTTCATTTATGAGTCTAGGATTAGGGCTGTCATTGAACAATCTATATCCATCATTAATATGTACAGGCCTTTCTTTGGATGAAAAATCACACTTGCTAGAAATGTGTTTATCATCATTGGTACATAAAGACCCAAAGGTTTTAGGTTTGTCCTGCAAAACAACCATACAAAAGGAAAAGGCATTATATGAACAAAGGATATGTATTTACTAAAACAACATTATATAAAAGCAGCAATATCAGAATTAGCAACCTCCAAACAAGAACAAAATAGTAAATATAATAGGACATTCTAAACAAGTATTAACTTCACAAATCAGTATATGCACAGCTGCTGAGGTGGGAGATGTATTAACCGTACAAAAGTATAAAGCAAAACCTGTGCAGATGCAGAAGGTCTAGACATGCTTGGTGAAAATCCCCTGGAATCCCAATTAATGGAGAACTCAGATGCTATATCTTGCATTAGCTCAACTTTCTTCTCCATCATAAAAGATTTTGGGAATAAATTCTCTAGGAACTGCCAAAAGGAATTCATGTGGTCAGTTGTAGAAAAGCAATTCAGATAAATAAAATCTGTACCGGAAATACCTTTTGATTTGCAAACAAATCTACAGAATTCCCATATCTTTCCTCAAATATATGCCTGAGGTCCCGTAACTCGGGCAGATCAGAAAATCTTGCAGCGGCAACCATTAGGGATGAAACGGCCTCCCTACAATCCTCAGGGCAGTGGCTGAAAAAGTAACAGTAAGTTGGGAGAATAATGCAACCAAATTTTCAAAGTAATGATTGTCTCAAATGAGGTTAAAAAGATATTAAAGCAAAATTTTGCAGCATCCTTGATATCATGAGAGTCGTGAAGGACAATAAAGACAATGCACCATCAGTTCGACAAACTAAGCTTAAATTCAAATTTGCACCAGGAATAATTAAAAAGAGATACTATGAATTAAAAGAAAATAAACAATAAGAACAAGAATACAGGACTCATTCTGAACATAGACATCCTGTTATACCTCCCCAAATGTGATAATCACCATAGAATATATTGTTATTGCACATAACACAGGATTCATTTTGACAAAAATAAAAATAATGTTTACCAAAACCATGAAGTATGACCTTAGCATTATTCATGAAAAAACTAAACTGTGTATTCTTTTAATTCATTTTCATCGGGAACGAGGGTTAAAAAACACATGAATACTGCTGTAAAATCAGGACTCTTTAAACAAAGAAGTAGCCATGTACATTTATGAAAACAAGGTTGTCAATTTGACCATGAAGAATGACTCACAAAATTTTACTACCATTCCTATGCATTGCAACTTGTCAAAACAAATTTAGACAAAGAAACACTGGCACCAAAAAGTAAAGACAAATTTTGTTATCTCAAACAAACTAAAAATTGTGATGATCTAATCTATAAGCTTGCATACTACGATGAATAGTGCAATCACAACAAACTTACCTTGCATATTCGCATCCACATCTGATGCCTAATCAATTTATATGTTGTGCTACATTTTGAGACGCATTTCATCCTCAAAAAAGAGGATGGTAAAATATTTTTTACAGAGAAAAAATTGGTAAAGGATCGTCATCTCATCTCATAATTGTCTGCTTAGACAGCATAACATTAACTTACCTGACCCAACAAAGCAAAAACAAAAGGATAAAAACATAAATAAGTCATAGAAATTCTCCATATCATTCAATTAATCCTTTATTTTTATTGAACTTAGCTCTTTTAATATTGTCACAACCAAATCCAAATTATGCATTCCTCACACAAAAATTTGTGAAAATGCCACCTGAAAAAGTTCGATGGTAATGATTTTATGTTGTTAGAGGAACAGTTGGATGAATAACTGTTGGAATTAAACCTAGAAACTGAAGTAAACCTCTCATAGGACATGGACTTGACTTGTTAAAATTTTAGAAATAATAAAGGTTAATTAAACAAAAATGAAGTTAAAGAACATATTTGAGTAATCTATGAAAGTTTAACACTTGTTTCGGCTTTAATCCTAGACGCAATGAAAAAGTTTATCACGTTTGTGGCAAACGAAGGAACCAAAATACAAAAGAAATTGAGACAAAACATAATCCGTTCCATTAATTAGGACGATTGATTGATACAGATAGTTGATAGGCACTAATACCTCATCTTCTGCATCACTGAAAGGTGCTTCAACACAAAATCACAACAGTGCTCAACAAAATCATAGCAAGATGACACGATCACTTCAGCCATAAGTCCTTCAGCCTGTTCCATTAACTAACGGAATAAGACCACCTCTAAAAAGATCACACACACACACATAGGCCAAAGAGAGAGAGAGATTGAAAGAAAGCACCAAAAAATACACTAAAAAAGAGATTGCAACTTAACAATTAGAAATGAGAACAACATTAAAAGCGACCAGACTGAGAAAACTTGTGATAAAGAGAAGAAATAAAAAGAGGGTACCCGGCCATAAGCGTTGATGTCAAGGCCATTAGCGAGCAGATCAGCCATGTCTTTCCTCAAAAACTTCAAAGTAGCATTCCTCTTCCTCCTTATTACATCGATCCGACTCTTGGTCAGCTTTATGAGAGATTTACTAGCCAAATGCACAAACAAACCAAAATGTAATTACCTTCAATTTGACAACCACAAACAAGATATTATAATGCCATTTACAAAAATGAAAAGTACCACTTGGAGGCATAGCCCCGACCAAGAAGTCCGTCAAGCATATCTTCAGAAAGCAAAGAAAAAAAACGCGAGAGAGAGAGAGGGAGAGAGAGAGGTGCTCCCAAGCACAGAAAGAGGAAAATGGGAAGAGTTTTTGAATGGAGTGAAAAAGACTATTACTCTAACAGCTAGTTAGTCACTGACCCACCCACTAGCTTTCCCCTTTTTCTGGGCCTCTTTCTACGCTTTTTCAATGCTGTTTATTCCATTTCTTATCCTCACTTAATTACCATTAAGGCCTTCCTTCTGTTCCTTCCTCTTCTCGTTCTGCTTCCAATTGACTGTTTAAAAGACCTTGTCATTAGAATTATTATTAGGATTAATTATAAAAATTCTCAATTTTTATTTAATTTTATAATTATAACTTGATTATTAAAAATCAACAATTAAATATCCAAACTTTTAATTTTTTAAAATATAATCTTTCGTTAAGATCTTTGTTAACATTACTGACCTAGTAAATAACGTCAAACATAAATTTAAACACGGTTAATAATAATTGGATTAAAATATCTATGTCAGAATTAATTAATTAAGTAAGTAAAATTAAGGAAATTTTAAAAATTAAAAAACATAGGGTAATTAATTTGAGATTCAAACTTTTTGTTGTATCAATTTCTATTCAAAGAGATCCTTTCAACCAATTACAGGAAGCCAAAGTGAAAAAACTGGAGAAAAGAACATGTTTGTTTCACCATAAAAGGGAATTTTCCATTTTGGCTTTCAATTTTTTTTTTCTAGCTTTATTGGTGATTTTTTAATCTTATTCTCTCATTAACCAAACAAATAACTACAAGCACCAAATTTAACATTCTTTCCCCTAAAAATGATAACTATTTTAACTTCAATTATACTTAAAATTTTCGCTAACTAATCCATCTTCCTTGATTGCAAATCGGTGTTGTAGGCTTTTCATGGCTATTATTTCTTTTGTTAATACTACAGGTTCAGGGTCTTCTTTGGGTTACTAAGGAGGAGGGGTTTAATTCCTTCCTATTAGTATTGAGCATGATTCCAGGTGGTGTTTCCTTTTCCATGAAAGTATTGCTAGATGATTGTGTTTTCTGGTGAGGTTTACCAGCTGTGGATGTAGCATTAGTTTTTGTTTGTTGTAGTTTGCTGTTGATCATTGTATGGCAGTCTCTTGGTTGGTTGGTGGGAAGATTATGTATTAGGGTATTAGATTAGTGTTGCCAGGCTGCTCGAGAGGTGTGTATTGAGGGTATGCTTTCTCGCTCTTTGCTTTGTGTTTGCACCTTAGTTTTCTTCTTTGTGAAACTTTTGTAGGTTGTGGTTTCTGAAACATGTATATAACTTTTTCATATTTGTATAAAGTTTTTCTTATTTATCAAAAAAAAAAAAAAACCTATCTTTCTCTCCTTGCCCTAACTAGGATTTCCCTCATTTTGCCCTCTAATGTTTGGGTAATGTTGTTTCTCTTTGACTCACTCACCACTTGTTCTTTTGTCTTTTTTAACAACAATCCTTTTCTTCTCTATGTCTATCTACTAGTTTCTTATTTAGGTTATAGGCGCTTTCAAAGATAGAAAAGATTCAGACATGGAAGATCGACAATGCTACGATTATGTAAGTCACATTTAAAGAAGCCTAAATCTCAAATTAATTTAGGGTTTATATCTTTTGTCTTTCAATTTTTTTAAAATTTTCTTAATTTCATTTTATTATTTTAATCAAGTCTGACATTTAAATTTTAATCTAATTGCTATGAAACATGATTAAATTTATGCCTAACATGGCTTGTCACGTTATAACGTTAACAGAAACACTAATCGGGTTAAATTTTAGAAAAAATGAAAACTTAAGTATTTAATTGTCGTTTTTAAAAATCAGGTTATAATTATAAAATTTAGTAAAGTTAGAATTTTTGTAATTAAAGAATTTTTCTTATTATTATTATTATTATTAATAACTTAATAACTAGGGTAAAACACTAAAAATTCAATTCAATCATAAGTTGAGCTCAAAGCCTTAAATTGTGTCGTGACTAGTTTACTTTAGAGAAGGGAATCTCATGATGTGGATCCTCGGTTCATTGTAACGCCAATTTAGTAGTCCTTTCGCTTTCTTTTCTTAAACTGGTTTTTGTGGGATATGTGGGTAACATAATCAGGACTTAAACATATTATCATTATGTTTGTTTAAGTCAAACAAAAACCTTGTCTCCCTACTATTCTATGTATGTACGTGGTGTAGTAGAAAATCTTTATTTTACACTAAAGTGCAAAGGGTCCACTTTGTTACGGGTCAATATTAGTTTACGTGAGGATAAAACAAAAGTGGCCCAAGTGGATTTACGTAGAACTTGAGCTCATCAGATTCTAATTGCTTTAGAGTCTAGTTAAAATGACACTTGCACCACTTTTCTTTTATCCACAGGAAAGCTGATTTTATTGTAGGATATTTCTAGCTGAAAGTTTATGCAACTCCTTAATACGTTTGAACCTAAACTTGAAAATTTAACAGTAATTTCTTAAACTTAATATCGTAAAAAGATCATTTAAATCACTTATTATCGATATTTTAAAAATTGGACAAAAAATTAAACCAATAAAATAAAAAATTTTAGATTTAAAAAGTTCAAC
>JANIHZ010000008.1:55247776-55258320 GCA_027478365.1 Erythroxylum rufum | reverse complement strand
CTGGCTCCGTCATTGGTCACGCCTCAATATTTCAAAGGGTGCATAAGAAACATAGCTCGTAGGTTCATGAACCATTTTATCTTTTATTATAATTTAAAAAAAAACGAAGCCGTCCATCATAAGAATACCAACTTGTTTATTTTAAAGTGTCTATCTGAAATTCAACTTAGACCAATACGTTTATATATTTTTAATGAATATAAAAGTTTATCGTCTATATATGATAGAAGTGAGATTAGTATCTGCACGTCGTGATTCTTTAATGGTGAAAGACGATGGCTGCGACCGGTTGGTCAGCATCGCTTTGATTACGACTTCATCCTTTAACCGGCTGCTTATCAATGTCAAACTCGAATACGATTTCATCCTTCAAACCGTTGCAAGTCAGCATCAATCCGATATCACATAGTATATCTTTGCTATCTTTGATATCACATATCTAATGGAGACAGAAGAAACTTGGTGCCATTAACTCACAATACAAATGTTTTAAGAAGGATATTCTAGTTTTGTGTTCCTGAAAATTCTATCTACTTAAATGTAGTTTTGAAGGCAGTTATAATTGACTTGTTAATAGAATAACATCCTTTTATGTTACGTTATTGTATACTTTTACAATTTTTTAACAAATTCTACGTTACTAATTTTGTTACAAATACATTGTGTTTAAAAAATAATGGGAATTTTAAATAAATAATATTAAATTTGGAGGAAGATTTTGAGCCCAGTCGGCTAATATTTGTCCTATTGATTTGCTGGCCTAAGCTCTAAAACCTTGTATTACATTTCACCGGTCCATGACGTCTGGGTGTATGCGGACATCAATAACATAAATAATAATCCTTTTCAGCTTAGAATCCTAGAAAATCTGTATACCGTATGTATAAAAAGATAAAAGAAACCTTGTCTATTCCTTGAGAAGCCAGAAGAGGAAAGTGATGGACCGGCGATTTCTAGCCTGACAATCCCATGGAATCCTTTGAAAATTCAACAAATACTCGATCACTTTTTTTTTTTTTTAAAAGAGAGTAGTATATTGAGATTAAGTATACAATATTAGTTTGAATTTTTAAGCATTTAATTTATTTGGTCAGATAGCAAAGAAACGGGGGCTGATCTTCTGTCCCAATAACCCGGTACCAACCCTGTCCCACATAAATGAAAGGCTAAGATACAATGAGATAGGGTTGATAGTGAATTATTGGGACAGAGGATTTGAGGGGCAAAGAAACCCCTTAAAAGTTAAACACAGCACAAGAAGAGGAAGTCCCTGTGGTGTTTTTTAACTGTAGGAAAAGAAAACGTGAAGCTGTATTCATAGATCATGATTCTGGCGTCAACGCTCATGCCCTATAAATAGAGTGACGTGCTTACAACATTCATACCTCAATAGAATTTCTTCCTCAGTTACCGGGTGAGAATCAGAGAGAGAAAAGGAACGGCAGAGATGGGAAGTACAAACTCCGACTCTTTTCTCAAGAACATACCATCTATCAAGTTTACTAAACTCTTTATCAATGGAGAGTTCGTGGAATCCGTTTCAGGTTTATGCTCATCTCTTCTCCTCCTTCTTCCGATACTCCACCGTATACATAAAAGAGAAATTTCTTGTTTTTGCTGCTTCTGTGGTTTTGTTCTACTTGCATCATGGAGTACTCGAGTGTTATGGTTATCGCTTGTCATACATCTTTTCTTATGTAAATGTTATTATTGGTTTTTGGTCCTCTGATAATCTATCTAAGATTCATCTCTGAATCAAATAATAAATTCTATGTTCAATTTGATTTATCTCAATTCATTTTTAGAATTCATCAGCTTCCTTCCAAGTTGATTCACATTAAGTTAAGATATTTTGATTCCATATTAAAATAACATGGAATGGTGATAAAGATGAGAGGATGATGCAATTAGATGTCTCAATATAGTATCACTATTTAGCTCAATCATACCTCAAGAAATAATTTTCACGATATGAGTTTCCTGACAATTTTTTCTTACTTTTGCTATTTTTTCCATCATTGAAAACAAGCTTACTTGTCAATCGGGTGAGATGTAAAAAAATAGGAGCTGAACCTCTAATAATTCTTGCACGTGATAGGAAAGAAGCTGTACCCTTTTCCTTTAAAATTGAAATTAGATGTAGAGCTTCATGTTGGCCCACCTCATATAATTTTATCTATTATTATTTCAACAAAAATAATTTTGTGGTCAAATTAGGAATTTGTAATAAATTAGGAACTGTTAATATTATTAAGTCCTATCATCTCTTCATCATCAGGTCAAATTCCTGTAGTTACAAGCTATTATGTGATCATGATAAAATTTGTAAGGAGTATATTATGTACAATTTATGTTAATCAATAAGCACAAAGCAAATTCATTCATACGAGAATGGTAGGCCAGTGGTCGACAATTTTCAGTTTTTGGTTATTGGAGGAAAAGAAAGCTAAAATAGAATTGTGTGAGTACAGGAAAAACATTCGAGACAATAGACCCAAGAAGTGGAGATGTGATTGCAAGAGTTGCAGAGGGTGATAAAGAAGACATTGACGCGGCTGTGCAGGCTGCTCGCCATGCATTCGACAGTGGTCCTTGGCCTCGCATGTCGGGTTATGTACGTTTGACTTTTTATCCTTTTTTTTGTTTTTTGTTTCAGCTTTTATGGGATTGACATTATGTGTAAAGACTTGGATATACCTTACACGAATATATGGTATTAGGCGAGAGGAAGGATTATGATGAAACTTGCGGATTTGATTGAGGAAAACGTAGAAGAATTAGCGGCACTGGATTCAATTGATGCTGGAAAGTTGTTCAGCTGGGGAAAAGCTTTTGACATTCCTCACGTGGTAACGATGCTGAGGTATAATGCTGGTGCAGCCGATAAAATTCATGGAGATGTGTTGAAAATGTCACAAGAGCTTCAAGGCTACACACTCCATGAACCTATTGGTGTAGTGGGACATATCATACCCTGGAACTTCCCTAGCACTATGTTCTTTGTCAAAGTTAGCCCTGCTCTTGCAGCTGGATGCACTATGGTTGTTAAGCCTGCTGAGCAAACACCCCTTTCTGCTCTCTATTATGCTCATCTTGCCAAGCAGGTAATCTTGTAAACAGAATCACGTGTGGTTATGTTTGACATGTCTATTAGTGATATCCACTTCAATTTTTTTTTTTTAATCTATCTTTCACTTTCTTTTGTTGTAAATATGTCAAACAGGCTGGAGTCCCTGATGGAGTGATCAATGTTGTGACTGGATATGGACCAACTGCTGGTGCTGCTCTTGCTTCTCATATGGATGTTGACAAGGTCAATTGCATTTCATATGTGTATTGAGGGTTTTTAGTGGAGTACAGTCGTTGTGTCTTTTGTCCCTTATATCGTTGAAACAAATAAACACTAAAAGAGACTATTTTACGTGATTCTCGAGTTGAATTTCTTATTCACAACATTTGATCTTAAATCTTTCAGATAAGCTTTACTGGGTCGACAGAAGTTGGACGACTAATAATGCAAGCTGCAGCAGCTAGCAATCTAAAGCATGTTTCACTCGAATTGGGAGGCAAATCACCTCTCCTTATTTTTGATGATGCTGATGTAGATAAAGCTGTAGATCTCGCTCTCCTCGGCATTTTGTTTAACAAGGCAAACTTGTCCCTTGAATTTCATCAATCTTGTGTATATATGCTATGCTTTGATTTTCCTCTTAAAATGCATATGGTGACTTAAACTTTCTTCCATTTATCATATATTCTCAGGGTGAAGTGTGCGTGGCAAGTTCACGAGTTTATGTTCAAGAAGGTATCTATGATGAATTTGTAAAGAAGCTGAAAGAGAAGACAAAAGAATGGATTGTTGGAGATCCATTTGATCCCACTTCCCGACTTGGGCCACAGGTAACAAAGTGAAGAACATTGTCGGTGGCATATACAGAACTTATGCTTAACAGGCCTAACATAGTTGAAATTTCCTTTTCATGCCATAGGTGGATAAGCAACAGTTCGACAAAATCCTGACTTACATCCAACACGGACAAAGAGAAGGAGCTACCTTGATAACTGGTGGTAAGTCTATAGGAGAGAACGGATACTATCTTCAACCAACAGTTTTCACCGACGTTAAGGTAACGCGAACTATACCATTCCTTAAGACAATTGTGTTTTGTGGGAACCCTGTTTTGATTTCTTGACCTGATTTACTGTTTAGGAGGACATGCTAATAGCAAAGGATGAAATTTTTGGACCTGTTATGTCACTAATGAAGTTCAAGTAAGTTTAATAATAGATCTAGATCAAAAGTGATTTTGTTTTGTTATGGTCAACACGCTTAGTAATGTTGATTCAAATGGGTACTTGCAGGACCATAGAAGAGGCAATTAAAAGGGCAAACGATACCAGGTACGGTTTAGCTGCAGGGATCGTCACCAAAAACTTAGATGTAGCTAACACCGTCTCAAGATCAATACGTGCTGGAACGATTTGGATCAATTGCTATTTTGCTTTTGAAAATGACTGTCCCTTTGGAGGATACAAGATGAGTGGATTTGGAAAAGACATGGGATTGGATGGAATCTATAAGTATCTCCAGGTCAAGTCTGTTGTAACTCCCATTTATAATTCACCATGGCTCTGAGGTGTCCCAGGAATGATATTCAAGTGAAATTCATGTTAATTTTAATTTCAGTTTTGTAATTTTACTTTTTCATTTTGATACATATATTAAAGAACTTAATATATAGACAATAAGAACCTATTAAACTTTGCAATCTATTCTAAATTTACTCATCATACTATAATTTATTACAAACAAAGCATAGTTACGATTAATAATTTATTCTTTGATACTTTAAAAGAAAACAATAGAAAATTTAGTTAATAAACAATTTATAAAGCCCAAATGCATTTAAGTCAAGAAGAAGACGAAGGCCGAAGAAAATCAAGGCACAATATGTCTATAAATTTATTTATAATTTTTCTTATATCTAACTACTAGGTTATTTTAATGTTTTAGAGGCTTTTGTTGCATAAGCATATACCGTTTTGAGCTTAATGCATAAATACTTTTATTTATCAAAAAAATTAAGGTTTTTATTTTAAAAAATCCTCTTTATCTTTAAAATACTTTTTTTTTAAAATTGAAATATTTTTGGATCAATTTTTGGTTAAAGAAGTGAGGTTTGATCTTTAAAAGAACTTGAAAATTCTTTAAAATGCGTTTTCGAACACAATGATTGACCAATGTGTAGGTGTGATCAACCAATGCAGTGTTTAGGTGTGATCTGACTAATGTGTTAGGAGTTTTGAAAAATTATGTACCATAAGAATTTGCACATAATATTGGTTGATACATTAGTCAACTAATATCACTCTTACTAGCTGTTATAATAACTAATTTTTGTGTCTCATGATATGTTAGAGCTAGTATGAGTATGAATACTTGGGAGTTTGATTGTTGAGAATTTGTATGACATTTAGAGGTTACAATAACATATTTACAAGAGTTTTTTTGGCAATTACAAGCATTCTTTCATTTGTTGTGAAGTGATCGAGTGTTCTTGAGCATTAAAATGAGAAAGCAATGTTCATTTGAGTTACAAACATCAATTGGGACTAGTGTTCTTGTATTTGGGTATTATAAAATGCATTAGGGTTTTTGACAGCGCATCGTAACACTAGTCAAAATAAAAACTAGACTACTACTATAACAGTGGTGAGTTTAGGTCGATCCCACAGAAAATGTGTATAAAGTTGTTGAAATGAAATTAATCGGTGTTTAGGTTTAACAGGGGGTTTTGGATTTTGAAATAAGAAAAAAAAAATAAAACTAAAATAATGAAACAAATTAAAGAAAATATACGAAAAATGATAAAAGTGAGAAATTCAGTAAGGACCAAATTTTTTGGTTCAATCTCGACCTATATCCTAATTAAGCATATTTCATTGATTTATTATTCTTAAACCTCTTCTAGCAACTTTTAATCATGGGTTAATAATTAACCTAATTTTTTCCTTTAGGTTTTGTTTAATCAAGATATGATCATTAATTAAACCTAACCACCGAATAACCTGGGATACGATCTCTATATTTAATTACTTAGTAGCATTACGAATTAGAAAAATCGATTAATCAAGGCAACAACCACATACGATGCGTCGTTTAACCTAGGTTATGTTATCCCTAATGATTACAAATCATTAGCCGCTACACATAAATTTCAACATAACAATTACAGATTATATCGAAATTCTAGTAATAGATTTCTAAATAAACGATTCAATGAACGCATTAACATCATCCTTTTACAATACCCAATGAGTTAATACACAAATAACCGAACAATAATGAAAGTACAATTATCCATACACAAAACCCAAATCAATTAACATAGGATAACACAATCAATTTCTAATGAGGGAAAGAAATGACAAAAATGGTGAAATACATTTAACCCAGGTTGTCAGTGTCGATGTCACCTCTGAACCGACTTTGGGAGCTTAGCCTTCCATAGGTCTCTCCAAACAAGATGCTTCAGCCCCACTCAAATATCGAAACCCCTGCACCTCCCTTTCCTTTATTCGCTACTGCTTTCGGTTCTATTCTTGATGTGACAAATTAATAAGTTGGTCCATCTTACTATACATGTCTCACTTAAAACCAGCGCCTCTGCTACGTCTGCTTTTTAAGTAAAACGCATATTAAATGTCTGATATGTCTGCGTTTCATAGACGTCATCTGTGTTGTGTCCAAGTGATATGCACACTTTATTTATTCCTTCCCAGCTACTATATGCGTTGTCATTTTTACTGGGTGTGTGGTGCTATGTGCAACATCGTTTTGGTGCATGCTTCCATGTCTCTTGCATGCCATTTTGCTCACCTTCAACTGCTTTCCTTCTGCGTTTTGGTGCTGCCTTCCCAATAGCCTCTTCTCTTCCTCTTTTATTGCCATTTTGCTCTCTTGTTTTCTTCTTCAGCTATCGTTTTGCGCTTCCAGCTGCTGCAACCTTCCATCTTTGTTTTACTATAATTCCAAAATGCTTTCCGTTAAATTTGAACTCACATTCTTGCATGGGACATACATAGTCGTGGCCAACTTTAAATCTTCTTTGTATTTTATTTGTTTCTTCTTGTCTTTTAATTTTCTTCTTCTTTTCTTCTTGTCTTTTAATTTTCTTCTTCTTACTCCATGAAGACAAGTGAAAATTAATCTTGGAAAAATAGCAAAAATATAGAGCTTTTGACTCACTTTAACTTCTTTGCTTCCGAATTGTACCTAAAATCAAATATGAGTCAAAGTGAGTATCTTAAAAATATTTCATGTCAATTATTGCTAAATGTTATGGAATAATTTCATAATCAATTAAGCACCTATTAATTTTCCCCACACTTAGCTTTTGGCCGTTCTCTGGCAAAACATTAAAATTAAGCTCAAAGACCCAAAAACATTGACTCATTTCCCATATGTTCCAAGAATACATAATCATAAACAAAGATGAATGACTTTCAAAAATCATAGCAATAAGTCATCATTCCAAGTTTTTACACATTATCAATCAACATTCATTATCTTCAAAAACTGAGTAATCTAATGGTAGACTCGGAAAATGTGCTTAACTAAAATATATCCACGAGTACACTCAACACCATTCATGATCATGACAATCCACAACTTTGTATATCATTTCATTTCTCTAGCACTAATGTTCACATGCAAAATCATGGATCAAAGGACCTTTTAAGGTTGTAATATGGGCAAAGGTAAGGTGAGATGTATTTGGGTCAAGTAGTATAAAAGCCATCAAAGTTAGTGAAACAAAACAACACTCAATGTGACATCAAGGCCATAGGTTATCACTTATCCAAACTGGGTACCGTCAGCTATGACGGATGCAACATTTATATTTCACAACCCAATTCAACTCCCACTCACAAACCACATGAAGCATATACCAATCCGAAGGAATCACTCATACAATTAATGACAATACATTGAAACCACAAAAGAGTTAACCTTCCAAGCCAACATCTACCTCATATTCAACATATTCCAATAATAAAATCATTACAACTTTAGGAGGATACATTAATCATAAACAACTTTTCAATACAAATGCAATTCCTCCTTGATACATTGATTTAAACATCTTTTTCTTTTCCTCTTTTCCTTTTTTCCTTTTTCTCTTTTCTTTCTTTCTTTCTTTCCCTTTCTTTTCTTTTCTCTTATAGAAACTAAAATAAACTATATCAACATGGGAGTGTCAATGATAAGGCATAAAATAGCATCCCAACATTATAACCAACCCGACATAAGCATACTCCCACACTTATACTTTTTTATATCCACAAACTCAACAATCAACAAATGTTCAACTAGCTTCAAAGCTTGAAAGGAAATCTGGTTAGGTTAAAGCATGTAATATGGCTAATACACAAAGAAAAGGAAATTAAAGCTCAGGGGAGTTTATCAAAAAGGAAAATCATATCATGGGTAGGCTATTTGGCTAATGTAGTTTAGAAAAGAAATGAATGCCCAATCATATCTATGTTAATGCATGTGATAAAAAGGTGGTCTCGAATAGAAATTCAAGGCGAAATCAGGATGTAAATGTCATAAAGGTCACATATTATCAAAAGACAATGAGATTGATATGAATGTGTCTGTCAAATAATGTATTTCCATAAGTGCTTTCTTCTTGTATTTCCTATCTTTCATATAGTTTCTCTTACCTTCCTCATAATCTTTGAGTCAAGCACATTATGAAATTATATGGTCGAATTTTCTACATTCAAAGCAAGTAATGTTAAAGGATTTATGTTTTATATCACTTTTACCTTTCTTCAAATTCTTTATTTTATGGAATTTTTTCTTTAAAAACTTTTTAATTTTTTATTAAGTAAAAAAATGTCTTCTTCTTTACTTTCACTTTTTGATGTCTCTTCCTCTTTGCTTGATTATTCCTTTAAGGCTTTAAATGCTAAATTATTTATCTTTGGAAGTGTCATTTCTTCTTTTGTCTCTTGGAACCTCATTTCATGTGTAAGAAGAGATTTACTTAGCTCCTCTAATGATAATGATGTTAGATCCTTAACTTCTTGTATGGCCGTCACTTTAGTTTCCCACATATTTGGAAGTATCATAAGGAACTTTCTTACTATTTCGACATTAGTATAGGTCTTTTAAAGACCTTTGAGATCATAATAATTTCAATAAATCTAGTATACATGATAGATATGCTTTCATCATGCTTCGTTTAAAATAATTCATATTGATATGTTAGCGTACTTACTTTGCTCTCTTTCACTTGATTGGTTTCCTCATATCTAACTTTTAAAGTATGCCAAATTTCATGATTTGTTTCACACATAGAGATCTTATTGATTTCATTTCTTCCTAATGCACAAAATATCAAGTATATGGCCCTGCTATTCAAGGAAACTAATATTTTATCTTGAGGTTCTCATTCTTCCTTTAAATTAGGTACCTTTTTTCATCTATAATTTTAGTAGGGATGAAGGGACCATTTGACACTATTTTTTAAAATGTCTACACTTTCGATCATTAAAAAGAATATCTTCCTAGTTTTCTAATAAATATAATTATTAACATCAAAGAAAGGTAACCTACTAATGCTTTATCCCTCTTTGTTAAATGATAATGATGATGCTCCTAAATATTTCATTATGATCTTTACTATAAGATTTTGTTAGAAATATTAGTCTAATAAACGTACTCTGATGCCACTTATTAGTCCTTAACGGAACCCAAGAGGGATAGAATTGGGTGTTCATAAAATTCAACAATTTTTTATGCAATATTATCAATTAAAAACTATTAATATAAATAGGTATGAATAAGTTGCTTAATATAAATTAATCAAACAATTGATTAATAATTTAAAGAGTATAGGGAGGAGAGAATGCAACACCCAAAACCTTCTTGATGATAAGATTAATGAGGAAACACCTATTCATAGTATTTTACCCAAACACTCATTAGAGACAATAACTAGATATTATAATGACTGTATACATTGCATTGGTCCATTAGTATAGCATACTAGTATACCAATATGCATTTACAATATCGGATTCATTAGTTGTTAGACATTCGTCAACTAGTACACATTTTAGTTAACCAATATGGCATATTGGTCAACCAATACATCAACCAATATTACTACTAACTCTCATTACATCAAATTTAATAACTTTAACCTATGGCTTAGTCGACCACTAAGCCATATAGGTTAACTAGTCACCCTAAAAACATGATTTTAACTACTTTAAATGCTCAAAACCAATTTTGTAATCCAAATATAATTAAAAAACTTCTCAAAATTTTCCCCAAAGATTATTTGAAAAGTTAATAGGCTTTTATATTAAAATCAAGGCCTTCAATGCCTCTTAATGAATGTAAAACTTTTTACAATGAAGTAAGATGAAATGATTATGCATGGTGAGCCTTTTAGGTCATCAAATTAGATAAATGAGCTTAAAAATAATAATATAAAATAGAAAATGAGCTTGATGAGCCATTATCT
>JANIHZ010000008.1:55140156-55150970 GCA_027478365.1 Erythroxylum rufum | reverse complement strand
AACAAACCCCATGTAGCTTCCAATTCAAATATTGAAAAAAGCAATCATTGTTCAGGATAAAATTATTGCTCTTGACCCCTTGTACATGAATCAAGTGGGCCAATGTCTATGGACATCAAGAATTTAAACCAATGATAGGCATTGCTTTTTGGAACAACTTGAACGTTAGGGTGAGGGACACTGGTGAACAAGTCAAGAAGTTTGGCATTTTAGTGTGCAACAAAGTAAGAGCTTTGGTAAGACTTTATTGGCATATTATATATTTTTTAACTTTTCACCATTAGCCAATTTGGTCTTTAGTATTCTTATAATTTTTTGATTCACACCCACAATAAAACTTACATCGTAAGAAGCTTAGATCGAGAAACTCATCGCATTCCATGTAAAAAAAAAAGCATAAGGCAAGATGATAATAGATTAAAACTTTTTTCCAAATTAAATCACCCTCAGGTAAAAACATGAACCAAAAAGCAAAAAGAAAAGAAGTACAGTTCAAAAAGGCCAACAAATGAGCAATAGGTAGCTAATTAGAAAGCGAGACAGACCAAGAATCAAAGTACAAAGAGAAAGAAACAAATAAAAACAGAACGCTCAGATATTTAGCTACACTGATTTATTCAAGGCAAAACCAGGAGTCTACAAAACGCAACAGGAAAACCCCATAACAACCCTAGCCTGAAATGGACCCAAGGTGCAAAATCAAGGAAGGAATTGACCTTAAACATGGTATAGCTAGACGGATTAGTCAGACCGCAGAGTACCAACAGAGTAACAGATCAAAAGAAACGGACAAAAAGCAAAAGCAAAGAAATAAAGTAGGAACGAATGGTGAAAGTCTCATGAATAATTGGGAAAAAAAAATACCTGCTTGGTGTGTGATTTAGGCGTAGAGGTAGAGCTGAACAGAGAGATCTGCAAGAGAAGGGAGCGTAAGCACGCGAGAATTGAAGAGAACACAAGTCAGAGAAGTGGTTATAGGACAGAACATCCTACAACTGAATTCTCATCCCTTCGAAAAACCCATTAAACATTACCTAATCCCAATCGATACCCATCCCTCCCTTACCCAATCGACATCCATCAACAAAGCAGCCTCAAACTCCATCAACCATTTCCCACACCCAGTCGGATCCCATCACCCATAGCAATCTTAGAAAAACAACAATGGTGGGATGAATTTCTTACCCAGAAGAGAGGAACGATGGTAGCAGGTTGGGTTGGCGAAGACCAAGGTTCGTTGGAGACGGAACAAAAACAAATCTGGCAGTAGAGACGCAAACAATGAGCAATATGGAGAATAGAGAGAGAAGGAGAAAATGTACACCCATATGCGTACATTGAAGGGGGAACCGAAGAGAAGATTCTGCAAGAAATGAAATAACATACCGCGCCTATCAGTGGAGACGAAACCGAACGAAGGAGGACAGTTGCGGTTCTTCAATGGAGTTTCGTTTTGGTTTTAGGTTTCAGACGTTAGACGAGGACATTTTCAACTTTTCTTAATTTTGTCCATCGGACAAGAATTTCTGTACCTCAGTTTTGGAAGGAACACAAATTTCTGTCCTTGTCCTCTGAAGATGGAACAAAAATGGGTGAGGACAACAAGCAAACAGGATGAAGGACAGAACTTTTACATCCTTGTCCACTATCCTCACCCCTGAGGACACTAACCAAATGCAGGGTTAATGCGAAGCATCACCATATACCACATATCCTCTGGTCCCCGATGAAATAGTCAACACCGATGTCATAGTCAATCGATGCTTCAGCTCCTCGAAGCTCTTCTTACACTCTTCATTTCATCTTAACACTACATTCTTCCTTAGAAGTTTTGTCAGAGAGGTTGAGATCAGAGAAAACCCCTCGACGAACCTTCGGTAATATTCGGCCAATCCTAAGAAGCTTCGGATTTCAGATACATTCCTCATAGCATCCCAATTCATCACTGCCTCTATCTTCCTTGGATCCACTTGTATGCCTTGTCCAGTCACTATATGTCCCAAAAACACCACTTGATTTAGCCAAAATTCATACCTACTAAATTTTGCATACAACTACTTTTTCCCTCATAATCTGTAAAATGACTCTCAAATGTTCAGCATGTTCTTCTCTACTCTTGGAATACACTAAAATGTCATCAATGAATGTGATCAAGAATCGGTCCAGGTAAGGCTAAAACACCTTATTCATCAAAGCTATAAATGCTGTCGGGGTATTAGTTAACCTAAACGGTATAACTAAGAACTCGAAGTGCCTATACCTGCTCTTGAATGCACTTTTAGGCACATCAGCCTCTGCTATCTTCAACTGATAGTACCCAGATCTCAAATCCAACTTAGTGAATACCTAAGCTCCCTGCAGCTGATCAAGCAAATCATCAATTCTAGGCAACGGATACTTGTTCCTCACTGTCACCAGATTCAGCTGCCTATAGTCGATGAATAACCTCAAAATCCCATCTTTCTTCTTTACAAACAACACTGGAGCTCCCCAAGGTGAAACAATGGGTCTAATAAAACCCTTTTCCATCAACTCCTATAACTGAGCCTTCAACTCCTTCAGTTCTACAGATGCCATCCTATATGGAAGAATAGATATAGGAGCAGCACCTGGAACTAGATCTATGGTGAACTCTGTTTTCCGATCTGGAGGTAAACCAGGTAGCTCGGCGGGAAACACATCCAGGAATTCCCTAACCACAAGAATGTCCTGCATATTTTGCTCAGCTCTAGTATCAATGACGTGGGCCAGATAGGCCTCACATCAACCCTGCATCAACCTCAATGCACTCATGAAGGATATCATCATGGCTGGCACTGCTTGACTAATTCCTCTGAATACTGCCATCGGCTGACCAGGAGATTCTAATACTACCTCCTTGGTATAGTAGATCATGACAGCCCTATGAGCAGTGAGTCAATCCATGCCTAGGATAATATCTATATCTCGCAGCTGTAGTATAATTAGATCTGCCTCCAACTCTGCTTGATCAATCCGAATCAAGCATCTCTTGCAGACCTCTCCTATAACTATAGTACTACCTATTGGTGTACTCACCTCTAATCCATATTGTAATAGCTCCCTATCACAATGCAGCCTAGATGCCAGATGCGGTGAGATAAATGAATGTGTAGATCCTAGATCTAGCAATACAAATGCTTCAAAGTCATAAATAAGAAGCGCACCTGCAACGACATCCGGAGAGTCTTGTGCCTCCTGCGTAGTCATGGCATAGACTCAATTTTGGGACTGCGGTCGGCTGCTCCACACCTCAGTCCTCATAGAAGGACTCCCAGAGCTCACTCTGCCTCTACCTTGTCCTCTCTGTCCAGACCCACTACCTCTGCTCTGCTGAATAGTAGCTTCACTCACAGATCTTCCACTTACACCAGACTAGGCTCCAGCAACAACAGGGCAGTCTCTAATTCTGTGCTCCAGAGAGCCACATCGAAAACAAGCTCCTGACAGTGACCAGCACTCACCACCGTACCTCTTCCCACAATGCTCACACGGGGCAACTGACTCTGCACTATACCTCTTCCACTACTGAACTGTACAGAATCACCCCTCTGTCTAAATCCTGACTGCCTAAATCCAGTTGGTAGTCTAAAGGCTCTGTTCTGGCAGCACTTACTGAATCTTCTGCCAGAACCACTCTGACTCTCACTAGACCTCTTCATTCTGGGCCCTTCCCCAGTCTCCGCTTGTCTCTCTCTCATTAGCTGCTCAATTCTGATCGAAGCAGCTCTTAACTCTATGAAACTACTCAAGTTTGAATTGCTAACCTTATTCTGATTTCCATATTCAACCCATCCTTAAATCTCCTACACTTGTCTTCTTCAGTAAGGATCACAGCAGTGGCATAGCCCATCAACTCATTGAACCTGATCTCATATTCTGCCACTGACATCCTACGTTGCTTCAAATCCAGGAACTCCTTCATCTTCCGGTCCAAGTAGATCTTACGTATGTAGTTTTCTTTGAAGACCCTTAGGAAGTCTTCCCACTTCAGGTGGCAAGGCCTTGTGGTATTGCCTGGGACAGTCTTTCACCACTGGTAAGCCGAGGCCTGCAGTAAGGACACTGCATAGTTGAACCTCTCGTCCGACTCGCAGTCCATCTGATCAAAAACTCTTTCTGTCCTTTCTAACCATGCTTCGGCCTTAGCAGGGTCTGTGTTGCCATAGAAATCCACAGCCCCCTGCTTTCGTAGCCTATTATACCTCCTCTTCCTTCTCTCGGGAACTCTAGGAGGCATCTCTTCTGATCAAGGTACTGAAGACTCCCTATTGGATCCTAGGTCAATTGGTTCCCCTAATTGATCACCTAGGGCAGATGACTTATAACAAACAATAACTTCAATCATTATCTGCATTTCTCACGATATTCCATGCTTAACATTTCTAAATATCCTTATGGATGCCAAACCATGCTCTGATACCACCAACTGTAGCACCCCCTTACCCTAGGGTACATACCGGGATGCCTGGCAGATATTCCCGTACATAACCTATGATAATAGTGCGCTACGATCAATCACTACATTCACTTAACATGACATCATCTATCTTTATTCTCTTATAAACACCATACGAAAAGTCACAATATTTTAAAACCAAATTTCCTCTTTTCATTTCATAACACCGAATGTCTACAATGTATTTTTCAACATTCATACTTATACAACATCATAGCCTAATACAAAAATGTGCTACATGAAAGAGGAATTACACAAAATCTATCTAACCTGTCCAAACCCAGCTGACCGACCTTTGAGCCATTTCTTTTCTTTCCCAAAAGTACGAGTCTACTCTGCTTGTAGAGTCCCTCGGTAGCTAATGTTGTCTCTCAGTCCTGAAAAGTCAACGTTGCAATTTTGATGAGTTTTGCGAACTCAGTGAGGTAACCATCATCGATGGTTCACTCAATTCATGCATCACATCATTACACATAACAATTTATTCACATCTTTGCATATTCACGAAATATCACATTTCACTTTCAAAACAATCATTTTAATTATTTCATTCATGTAAAATACACATATCAAGTATAAATACAATGTACGTGAGATTCACTTTCATTTATTATTGTCGTTGTGGCTGAGTGCCTTTTTACTAGCTCATATCCCTTAGTGGATACCGAGCTATGTCAAATTATGTCTTATATCTCTTAGTGGATACCGGGTACATTCACAACTGAGCCTGAGGTTCTTTTCACATTCTGAGCTTTCGGCTCTTTTTCACTGGCAACTCCGGTCACAACTTCCTTTATCTTACATGTATTCATGTATTGAAATGCTTTACATATCATTTTCTTAATCAATCACATGCGTGCATATTCACATTCAAGTAGCACTTCAATAACTCATTCATATATCACAATCATCGGACCTTCATTGTCTGGAAACAACACAATCCATCACAATCATCTTAACATTCAAAACACAATTTAAGGCAAACAGTAATTAAGAGAAACCATCTAGGCTACTCACAAGTCGCTTCCGAAGCTAATGCCTAGAAGTTCCGGCAACATCTGGATATTGACGTTCTAGTTGCTTCTCTATAACAAGCAATATACACATATCACAATTTGCACAGTTATAAGTGTTTGATAATGCACATGTATATAATAAAATATGTACAATGCATGTTCATGACAATCCCGGTATCTTTCCATTATCCTCATCACATAATCAATCCTATCTCAAAACTCACCTAGGTATAATTTATACTTAGGTTTATACCTTAATAAAACCATTAAAATCACAATTCATAACTCATTGAATCACTTTCAGATTTTTCCAAAAACTGAATTTCAGGTCTACTGTTCTTGATTATTTCAACAATGAAAATGAAGTAATTTGGCAATACTCTCTTCTAGAAAAGTATTCTCCTATCTCTTAAGTTTCTAATGACACCAAAATCATTTAATTTGATTCAGAAATCTGAAGGTTATAGCTCAACATTTTAGGACTATTCTTATACTGAAATAGTACACTATACTCAACTTCCATCCAAAAATTGAAAGTCTTAGAGACTGTATCAAAATTAGACTTCTGCATGTAATTCGTAGCCCTATTTCTCTAGTTTACTCCAAATTAAAAATCATCTCATTTGGATGACTACAGAATAAGATATAACCGAAATACCACAAGTATGTTCAATGAAATCATACCAATTCATACTATTCTAACAGATTCCCTCACTTTCCTTCAATCAATCTTTTTCAAATCAATTCAGAATACTACCAATTTTTCTGAAAAGATAGAAAAATGTGTTAGGAATCTATTGGTTTAAGAATCACTTCATTTGGAGGTCGAATGACGAAGGTATGGCTAAAAGAATGAAACATTTTTAGATTTGGAAAACCCTTTAGGGTGGCGAAACGTTGGTGAAGTAACAAGGTGCGATCGCACCTCTCTTTGTCGCGATCGCACTCGAGGTTACTCCTAGGGTGCAGGATTGCAACCGACTTCCTCGTGATCACGACAAAGGCTTTTATATATCATGTGCAACATCACTAGCTTATAATGATCATATCTTTCAACTCCGATATCCAAAATTTTCATACTTTATACCGTTGGAAAGCTAAAAGAAAGATCTACAACTTTCATGAAGACAATTTTATCAAAATCTTCCTAGATCAATACGGTTTTTCCCCTAAAGTCAGACCACACATTTTCCCCTTTATTTCTCCTTTCTTCCTTTTATTCTAAACCAACTTCTCTAACTTATCTTCTCTTAATTTCTCTCCAATTTTGTCTTCCATGCAACCCAACATATTCAACATATCAAAAATCAAGGAATTAACATCAAACATCAAAAATAAAAAATCAGAAAAAATACATTCATTTACTTCATTTTGTTGCATATTGTTCATCTTCTTCATGTTCTGCATTTTACCATCCCCTGCACTTTAACTTTTCTATACATTCTCTATTTTCTTCTCAACATTCATTTTAAACAATCTTTCTCATCTAAGACCATCATCTTACAACTATTCTTCAACTATAAATTCATTCTTTTATTCATCTCTAAAAACACTCTAAAGTCACGTATATAGTGAATCCACAACCATAAACAGAGCATTTACTTATTCTTCTCTCCAAATTTTTCTACACTTAATCATACACGTTTGCTATGATCTTTCAACTTATAAATCATTTCTACACTATCTTAAGACATCTAGATCATTAAATATTTACAAATCCCACATCAAAATTTTTTGTATCTTATACCCACGGTGTTTATGAAAAACAACCATTTTCCTTCATGATCATGCAATGACAAATAAATCACCATTTTTGTTTCATAAACCAACATCTCTAAAGGATTTACACAATACTTACTTGATATTGCTCCAAAATCTTCAAAATCTCACTTAACCTTAGACAACCCACAATTATCACCTTAAAGGTTAGAAGGGTTGGGTTTTCTTATGGAAATGAAGAAGATAACATGAAGGAAGTAGCAAGTGAAAGATGGAAGCATAGATCAATGTTGGTGATGGTTGGCAACATAATTCATGAAGAAGGAGAAGAGAAGGCCACGAAAAAGATGAAGACAAGAGTTAAAAATGAAAGACATAACAATTACTTTGGTCTTTCAAGTGAAAGAACCATGAGAGAGAGGAGTGGTGAGTGGTAGTGACACTTATCACTGCCACTTGTCACCTTCTTATAGTCCCATATGGACCCCTATTAAAAACTAGTCTATTTGACTCCAATTTCTAATCCAATTGTCTCTAAATTTTTCAATGACACTTGTAAATAAATCTCAAAATCATTTATCAAAATTTTCATTGTAAATTGACAGTAAATTCTACTACCATTTATCATTTATCTTGCCACTTGACATTTTTCCTAATCCAAAAATTACCCAAATTTTCATAAACTCCCCCAAAATTCACCAAAAATTCTAAATCACTAAATACACCCTCCAAATTAGTTTTTCACATATAAAAACCACAATTCTCAATATAATCACATTTATAAACAATTATACCCGAAATTATCCATGAATGCATGTACAATTATTTTCATGTGCAAAAGTTCAATATTCACGTGTATGTGTATATCATACAATGCATGAGCATGAAATGTGTTTTCTAATCTTTCAGAAATCTTTTATTTTTACTATTTTAGCCTTAACATGGGTAACGGGATGTTACAGTGAGCTTGAATGAAACAAGGTGAAGCTAGTGGCGGCGAGAGAGCAGAAAGGAAGATAGCATTGGACACATATTTTTCAAACCGTGGCTGCTGGGATTGAATTTTTTTTATTCCTTACTTGTCTTAATTTTTGTGGATTTAACCGATGCAATTATATATTATGACCATGATTTGTGTTGCATTGATGAATATGTGTGAGTAAGTTTTTTTTTTATTAAGGTTAAGATTGATATTAGATTAGGATTGTTTGTGGTATTGGTTTTTGCTTGATTGAATGCATATTTAGTCTTTAATTAGCTTGATAACCTAGATTAAGGCCTTAGATGATTTAATGCCACAACCAATGGGATTTAATTTATCGGAAAATTAATTAAGCAATATACTTGAAACTAAAGTGTAGACCAACCTTAGGATCTTGTGTGAGGATACCTAGGATTAACAAACTTAATTTTAAGCTTCTTGTATTGAATTCCTTTTATTCCAAATTATCTATGAATCAAGTAAGTAACTTAGATTTAGAGGAGAAGGGAATTTCTATGAACATCAGGTTCGACTTACTTAAATGAAGTAAATCCTAAATCAATCTACCGTTATAAGTTTTAGTGTCTAATCCAATTCAAATTTGATACCTTAGCCAATTTCTATCATTTGATTAAGTCTAGTCATTTTTATTTTACACTTTGCATCTTGCATATTTCCTTTATTCGCTTATTTATTTTATTTTCAATTTATAGTCATTACAAGTTTTGCATCATTTAATTTAATTGTCTTACGTGTTGGAATCCCTTGGGTACGATATCCAGTTCTTACCTTTCTATATTACTTGTCGATGGGGGTACGCTTGCGTCCAGTTGGTCTAGATAGAATTTAATTTATATTGCTTTGTTTAGACTGCAACAAGAGGTGTAGTAATTTTATTTTGAATAGCATTACGACGTGCTTTCATTTTGGAACCACTATTTTCATCACATCTTCACTCTCCACTCAAGTAGCCTAATTTAAGTTCACGCACGCATTTAATCTCATTCCAACTAGCATGATAGAATCTCATGGCAACACATTCATAACAAAGATTCAAATGTAAGGGAAATGACACTCCGAATACTAACAACCTAACGTACATCCTAAATGACATGCAAAAATGCAAACATAAATGCAAAGTTTACCTTCCCACACTTGAACAACACATTGTCCTCAATGAGAAAAGGAGAACACCCAAAACCAACAAACAACACAATAAAAAACAAAAAACAAAAAACAAAACACAAAACACAAAACACAAGAAGAATAATGGAAGAGATTAAGGGTAAGATGGGCTCATGGTGGTGGTGTTGATGGAAGTGACGTGTTTTTCCTCTCGTTTTTTGGTCCTCCAATAAGCTATGATGCACAACAAATCTTCAAGTAACCTCAAAATGTATCATTGAGCACCTAGGCAACAAGAGAATGAAGGGTGAAACAAGTTAAACCAAATTAGATATTATAAAATCCAAGCAAAACTATACTAATACAAAGACAAACAAATGAAAGACAAACATGCTAAGTTGAGGTCATTAACTTGACCATTCCATATGTAATCATGAAAGAGTGAGTGAAAGGAAAGAAAGTACTTCCCTTTCTTGTGAGAATGGCCCTCCAAAGTATAGCTTGCACCTATGCCCATTAACCTTAAAAGTTTTATCCTTATCATTTTCTAACTCCAAAGCTTCTTGGGGAAGCACTTGAATAACCTTGAATGGGCCACTCCATCTTGACTTGAGCATTGATAAGTGCATATTTATCTAATATTTATGTTTTAATTATTCCTTTTTTATTCCTCTTGTTGATTTAATTATTGGGACTTAATTTGATTTAATATTTCCTTGTAGGAAATTACAATCTTTGCATGATGTGAGAAATTAAGAGGAAAACCACAATTAAATCAAAGACAGGAGACATAGGCGCAACAAGGAAATGAATTGGAGGAGTGCGTGCATAAAATTACAGCACAAGAGAATAAAGGGACTTAAATGTCACGTAAAATCAAACAACAGATGGGCCCAAACAGTAAGGAGCAACGTGAACTTGGAGGGAGGCTTTGAATTAGACAAAAATAGCAACAATTAATTAGAGGGACGTGAGCGAAGGGGTCGGCGTTAATAGAAAGTGAGGGCTGACGTGGAAAACAAAAGTGGAGGTTTACAATTGGAGAAAGAAACAACCAAGGCAACACGTGGGCCTCATAGAGGCCCAAAGTATGTGACACTTCTCTAGGGCACTTAGGGACCTACTATATTGGAAACATATATAAAGGAAGTGACGGCAGCAAAAGGCTCTTCTTCTCTTTTAGTCTTTTGATTTTTGTTAAGCAAGGGTGACGATACAAAGTGGATTTGCAGCCGCCAGGGAGCAACATCGTAGACCAATTTCTAGATTTCTGTTTTATTAGTTTTTCTTCTTTTCTTTGTTAATTAGATTATGTTAATTAAGAAACTTGTTTTGTTTAATTCCGTTATGGGTAGCTAAACTGTTTTAGTTGGGGAATTCTAATTGTTATACTTTGACTCGTAAGACCTATTGTTCTTATTATTTGGTTTATAATATTCGTACTGTTTTCGTTTTACTGTCATTGTTTATTAATTGATTCTGCGATTAGGGCCCG
>JANIHZ010000008.1:54938619-54949141 GCA_027478365.1 Erythroxylum rufum | reverse complement strand
CTTGTAAATTTTTTTGGAATCAATGGGGGTAAGTGCCCCCACTGTGGCTCCGTCCTTGATGATAATTATCTTTTTTCACATTAATTGTGGTTATTATTTATATTGAAATATTTGAAACTTATTGTTATTTCATATTAATTGTGGTTATTATTTATTATTATGATTTTTAGAAATGGGTTGATGTAAACTTATAAAGTATACAGTATAACTGTACAATATAACAATTGACTATTTTACAATTTCTAAAAAACTTCAGGGACTATTTCATAAATTTAAAAAATTACTCGAAACGGTA
The DNA here is from genome assembly GCA_027478365.1 of Erythroxylum rufum. Taxonomy (NCBI): domain Eukaryota; kingdom Viridiplantae; phylum Streptophyta; class Magnoliopsida; order Malpighiales; family Erythroxylaceae; genus Erythroxylum; species Erythroxylum rufum. Next base: position 54,948,846 of record JANIHZ010000008.1, on the reverse strand, counting down.
TTCAGTATTAACCGATACCGATATAGTACTATACCAAAACTTGATTCGATACCAAATTCGATACGATATTCGCAACGTTGATTTAGGGTCCTTGTTTTGACCATTGTACTATTGAGCCTTTTTGTCGTTTTTTCAAACATTTTCAATTTTGAAAAGTTTTGGGGCCCATTAAAAATAAATCCGATTATTTTATTTTTATAATTTAATTGATCTAATCTTTTGTAAGTTGCTCATCTCATCAAACTTTTTCTTAACAAACTCAAATCATCAAATCTTTTTTTTTTATAGATTTTCTTATCTTTTCAAATGAGAACTTTTATATTACCTACTTCACTTTATTAAGGATTTTTTTTTTCACTCTGATCATCATTATTATGATCTATACTGAACTCATCCTTTAAAATAAAAAAATATTTAAAAAGTGTTTGCATTTAAAATGATATGACACAATTTAGGCATTTTCATGCATTTTATTTTTAAGTCCTACGTAAAATCAACAATTTATAGACATCTATTCACACGGTCCAAATTTCATTTTAGACTGGACGCATGACTTATGCTCAAGAGCAAAATTCTTAGATATCAATTTGGGTAGTTAAACTAAAAATTCTTATGTATTCAACCACATGTTTTATTTTCTTATATTAATATACTTTTATTTACCCCATATCTAAGTTTATTCTCTTTCCAATAATCCATTAAATTAGCATAATATTTTTCAAACATGAGTAACCACATAGGTGGGTAAAATAATGCGACTATCATCATAGATCAACTTTTGAACTCATTGTTCTAGTTATGATCTTTCTCAAATATATTTTTATTTTCAATTTTCATTGACATATGTTTGATGGTGTCCAAAAAAATTAGTGGCAGTTGTCGTTATGATCCTAATTATTAGTTCCTGAATGGCACACAAGCGATGAATTATTTGTGAATTTACTTTTTTTAAAAATTTAATAAATGATCATATGATAATTTCATACAAGGTAATTACAAAATAATGACAGTAACAGAACAAGAGAGATAAAATTAAATTTATAATGATTGAGTCAACCAATCTTTCATTTACATCCACTTCTCAAACAAGTTCTGTCAAAGATTAGAACACAAATATTTTAACAAAAATTAGATTTAAAATTATTTTCAAGAAAATTTTTCTTGAATGTGAAAAGATATGTTGATTATATTCTAAGTATGTATTATTATGTAATAATTTTAACCCCTAAAACATTGTGTTGAGCAATTAAAGAGTTGCAAGAAATTTACATTTGTTGAATTTCAAATGAAGTGCCTAAATTTTCTAATCTTGATTTGACTTTCACTTTTATTGAATTGTGTATATGTAGTTATGTATTCTATTCTGTTCATTTTATCTCTTGATGGTCAAGTTGATTTTGATTTTCTCATCTAATTATAGTGAGCTTTGAAGCAATCGATAAAGTTACTCCTTTGTGACAAAAAAGTTATAGATTTTGAGTAACATAAATAGTCACTTTGTAAAATGTATATAAAAAAACTACGTACAATTGATATCCATTTATTTACCCTCTCAAAGTGAATAGGTTTGTGCACAGGAATTGTTGTTGCTTTTTTCACCGACATGATAATCTTTGTTAGGTCTACTTATGTTTTCAAATTATATTATTTTTCTCAAAGATGAAAGAATTAACAGTTTTTCGTCCTGAAAGTAATGCGTTCCTTTGGTATTATGTATATAACCTCACAAAGTAGAAATGTAGTCTGTACAATTGAGTCTTTAGGCAGGGCTCAAATTCTCTCTCAAGAGTCATTAATAAATAATATAAACGACGCCATTGTTGAATAATATAGTTGGTAAAACATACCATCAACTTATAAATAGGTTCTTTGGACATGTTTAGCGAGGTTGCCCGTTGTCTGCAAGTCCGGCCGGCTCTAGAAGGTTGATATTTATGAATTTAAATATTGAAGTTTAGATCTGTGTATCTCTCATGAATTATGAGTTCAAGTGGATGATGCAATATCCAGATCTTAAAATTGCTCCTCACGATTCAAAATCTAGAAACCCTTGACAATTTGAAATAACAATAAGTTTGAAAAGAAAATCGGGTTGGTTACATGCAAATAGGTCTGCTTATAAAATAAAAAATATATTTTTTTGTTTTATTCAGGCTATCTCTTAGTCTAGTAACTATAGTGATTTAAATATGATAATTTGCTTAAGGTTAGATGACAACAAGTTTTAAGCTCATAAAATGAATTAAATTAATAAATTTGATTTTACTTAGTTGTTTTCGGTATACCTTTAAATATAATAACACCCGATTAACAACTTAAAACTGATTTTTATAACCAATCAAGGCAATGCGCGAATTATACTTCAAAGTCTTATCCAAGTTACTTTATTGAGTTTTTAAATAATTATAAATATACCACATTATTTAAAATTTATACATCTTTTAAAATATTTTATTCGAAAATTATAAATTTAATTAAAATTTTTAAAAGTTAAGGTTATATTAAGCTCTAAATTTAAGTGGAATTCCACCTATGACTTTATCATTTTGATCAATTTTCACTAATTATATCCTTAGATTTTGATGGTCAATATCGATGAATGCAAAGTCCACTTATCTTTACCATTTCATTACTAGATGTATAATTCAATGGGACAAGAGTTTTAAGCTTAGAATACCTAAGATAAAATGGTAAATAACATTGCATATGTTTATCAATAGCAATCACCGTCAAATCAAATCATTACTCCGAGTGAAGAACAAAGGAAAGATAGAGAACTACGCAAAGAAAAGAGACAGAACACGTAAGACTTATCGTATAAAAGAAAGGTTCTGCAGGTGAAAACTTGTCATGTGTTTGTTGTTACTAAGTCAGATTTTAATAAAATAATATTATTGTAAATGAATATCTAATTCAGTGAAAGATAAACGCAAATAGTGGTCCCCGTCTTAGAGGAATCCATTCTCGTAATTCGTGAATCCAAAAGTGGACCATAACTAGTTACAGTCAGACGTGTGCAAACCGGCGGCCCACGGCATGCATATAAATAAACGAGGCAAGCTAATCATACACTTGCTCATCAGCAGCTCCGCCACAAAGAGAGATAAATTAAGATAACGAAAGGTCAAGCCCTCAGAGATGGCAGCTCATAAGAATGGAAACTCTGATTCTTTCGTCAAGAAGCCTTCTATTAGGTTCACTAAGCTCTTTATCGATGGCCAATTTGTCGATTCTGTTTCAGGTTTCTAGCTTCTTCTCACTGTCCTCTTCCTTTACATTATTGCATATAGTTCATATACACGCATACAGCACAATCTTTTTTCAGTCCTTTCTATATGTTCTAAGTGGGAGAATCTTTCTTTTACGTCCTTTTTCTATGTTTTCTTTCCATTTTTCAACAGGGATCACTTCAGTTGATTTTGATTTGATCAATCTCTTCTCTCATGTTAAGATTTTGTTGGTATCTTGATGTTCCTATTACAATTCAAGTTTCATCAAAACTTCAGTCTCTGACAGCAAACTCATTCATTTTGACAAGAAGTGAAAAGTACTTTGTTATTCTCTTTGAATCGAAAGAAACAGCAAAGTCTTAAGTTAATTCTCACGACCTTTCTGTTAATTAAACTTCGGTTCATATCTTTTTGCTTCATGTGCAGTTTCCCACATCAGGATTCATGTCTGTATATACATTATAGAATTAATCTCTGATCAAGGAAAATGTCAAACTCATCATTGGGTACAGGGAAACTGTTTGAGACAATCGACCCGAGAAGTGGCGATGTGATCGCCAAAATTGCAGAGGGATCTAAAGAAGATATTGATGCGGCTGTCGCGTCAGCACGTAATGCATTCGACAATGGTCCATGGCCCCGCATGTCTGGTTATGTAAGTTGTCTCTTTTCCTTTTTGTCTTCTTTTTATTTGTTTTCTATATCAGGTTAGTGACATGACGTGTCATTATATATACCCATAGTTAACGATCAACTTGGACGTTTCAATTGCAATTATATTATATAGCAAATCCTTAAAAATAAGTATTAGTTTCCCTACAAGGTTTAAGTTAGTAATTTAATCGTTGCAGGTATTATTCAGCTACTTTTTTTTTTTTTTGTATGTTTCTTGTAAGAAATCATGTGTTCACATAGATATAGTTGGTACTAAGATAAGTATATTATATTCCATATCTTATGCTTATATGCTATCATTTCAAGACTAGAAGGCTGCTTTAGATGAAAATACTCGGTGGCCATATGACCATGCTTTCATAATAATAGTTAAAATATAGCGGAATTAGGTAACTTGTCATATCATGGAGGATGGTCACATGATATAACATATAACTTGTCAATTTCATCGATACTACATGTCCTAAACAAGACAGTTTAATAAATAAAGGTTTTATATATTGGATCAAATCTTCTGTTTTAGTTATGGTATTTTTATTATGTTTCGTTAAATTTTATCTACATATTTATATAGACTTTATATAAATATATAAATAAAATTTAATAAAATAAAGTTAAAATAGAGTAATTAGAATAAATGATTTGATGTAAATATTTATATATATGTACGTCGTAAGTTTTGTGGCAGCTTATGACTTTTGTGAGGTACAGGAGCTCCTAAATTTTCATTTATTTATTTGTGGTCATTGTATAATTAAATAATTGTGATAGAAAAGGTTTAAAAGGAAAATTAAGGAAGGATGAAATCCTAAAACACTTCAAATGCATCCGACCGAAAGCTCCTAAATTCACGTAACACAATATTCAACGGTTTTAAAGCGTCCAGATACTTTGTATCCTAATCATGTTTTCATCTGGTCCCATTCTGTCCATTTCAAATCCTCTAAAATCCATCCATGCGCCTAACTCTTACTTAGCTATTCACACTCTCACAGATCCTTTCAAAATTCCAATTGATCAGACAAATTTCAATTTTAAAATTTCAGAATCTTCAAAACCCTAATGTTAATTATACTTTCAATCTTAGTCGATTCGATTTCTTGTTGAGGGGAATCATTTGATTACCAAAGCACCATAATCGCTCTGTCTTGAAGCCTACCCATCACAAAATCAACAAAACAATAAGGAGTTGCTTGTTCGGGGTAATAAGAAAAAAGGTACAGATATAGAATGAAAACTCATGTTTGAAATTAATAAAGGTAACATTTTAATTTCTCCATTTTTAGTAATACTTCATTCTTTTAGATTATTAGAAAACTGAGATTCATTATCGGCTATACTTCATTCTCAATCTTTAGTATATTCATCCTTATTTTCATTCTTATTACTCTTTGTGAACCAAACGTCCCTTAAGTTATAACCTCAATTAAAAATAGATAGCATTTGAAAAAGAATTTAAGACAGGAATTATTATTTGCTAATTTATTTATTAGTTTACAATGTCATTTACTAATTCTTGACTGCTGGGCTTGTTTGACGTGAGCATACATATGGTAGCTATCACGACGTACTAGAATAGTAGTGATTTTAATTTAGTTTGTTATTAAGTCAACAATTACTTGTAAGCAATGACGTAACACTAGCAGACTTGCTTCACCAAAATCAAGTTGCTAGTAAACCATTCCTTTCATTTTTAGGTTCCTCGTTTACGATATCAAATGAATAAAGAGATGATCATTTGAGTAGGCTTGTCTTTTTCCGATAAGTAAGTTTAGGTATTAATGATTTTATTTTTAGAATTGACTGCTAAGTGGGTTAGTAAATTATTCTAATGTATAGTTTCTCTCTGCCTCCATTAATGATTTTGCAGCGAAAATTAATATATAAAATTATTTAAATTTACCTCACTTAATAGTTTAAGCTCTGTTTTAAAAATCGAATTGGACCGGTTGATCTGACCGGTTCAATTGATGACCGGTCAGTTATTCGGTCTAATTCACTCTTAAAAATTGGTTCTTAATTGAACCAGTGAGAACCGGTTAAAACTGGTCAATTGATCGGTTGAACCAGTCTGGTCCAACCACTGGTTCAATAATTTTTGTATTTTTGTATTTTTGGTATATTTTTGTATTTTTTAATATTATTAATATTATATATAATTATTGCATAATTATGACGTCATACCAACCACCGGTCAAACTGGTCAAACAGGTAATTAATCAGTAAGGCCTCCGATTCGATGACCGATCTGGGTTTCAAAATACTAAGTTTAAGTTATTGTGATAAAACGGTTATTTAATATGGTAATAGAGTCTTTATAATTTGAAGAGATGTGTTAGTGAATATATAAAACTAATTAAGTTAGTCTCACATAAAAGCTTAAGCTATTGTGATAAAATGGTCACCTAATATTAACGTTGCAATTATTAATGGACTTAAGGCTATATCAATTGACACAAAACTACCCATACTTCATGTTAGATCGTGTGGATCCCATTTAACTTGATAAGAACTAGATTTAGTTTCTTTATTACCGAAGCAAAATTTATCCATTCTGCATTCAGGATGCGAAGACTTGTAGAGACATGGACTTGGTGGTGCTGAGAAATGACATTTGAGAAATGACATTTGATAAATGGTAGTCTGAACGAAAACTTCTAACCCTAATGTAGTACTTCAGATTGAAAAAATACAAAAAATCTTTTATAAATTATAATTAACTTGCTTATATGTCAGACAATGTATGAGAAGAGAACCAGACATTTGTATATCTTGATTGATGTCAGGCAAGGGCACGTATTATGATGAAATTCGCAGACTTAATTGAGGAGCACATAGAAGAACTAGCAGCTTTGGATACTATCGATGCTGGTAAACTGTTCAGTTGGGGTAAAGCAGTGGACATTCCTCACACTGCAATGCTTCTGCGCTATTATGCTGGTGCAGCTGACAAAATTCATGGAGAAGTGTTGAAAATGTCGCGAGAGCTTCAAGGCTATACGCTCCGTGAACCCGTCGGTGTGGTCGGACATATCATCCCCTGGAACTTCCCTAGTAGCATGTTCTTCATGAAAGTTAGCCCTGCTTTGGCAGTTGGATGCACCATGGTCGTTAAGCCTGCTGAGCAAACACCCCTTTCTGCTCTTTATTATGCTCATCTTGCAAAACAGGTACAATCTTGGAAAACATCTAGACATTTCTGCCGTGGCATTGCCACTATATATAGTTCGTGTTCCATTTCAATTGTTGTCCTACCTTTTCGTGTTCCATTTCAATTGTTGTCCTACCTTCAATGTAAAAAGTTTTCCTTTCATTTAAAGTTTTGTATGCTGAACAGGCTGGCGTGCCTGATGGAGTTTTAAATGTTGTAACTGGATATGGACCAACTGCTGGTGCTGCTCTTGCTTCCCATATGGACGTCGATAAGGTGAGTCATGAAGGTTTTAATTTCTGATCGTTTGGACTTAACTGCATTTCGTTGTAGTCTCAACCGAAAACCCTAATCATAGAACTGCTTGCAGTCCGTTATTTAAGTACTTGGTTTCTTTGAAAGATGAAGATGCTTAACAGATCAGTTTACTTGTATGTTATTTGAATTGGATTTCCAGCTCAAAGCATTTCACCTTTCACCTTTCAGGTAAGCTTTACTGGTTCCACAGAAATTGGACGTAAAGTAATGGAAGCAGCAGCAGCAAGCAACTTAAAGCAGGTGTCACTTGAATTGGGAGGCAAATCACCTCTCCTGATTTTCGATGATGCTGATGTAAATACAGCTGCGGATCTCGCTCTTCTTGGTATTCTTCACAACAAGGCAAACTTCTTCCATCTTCTGCAAAAACTTTCCTCTTACTGCATTTAACTCTTTTCCTAGGAAACAAAGTTGATGTAAATGCTCACCGTCAACTTTCTTTCCTTCATATTCTCAGGGAGAAATTTGTGTAGCAAGCTCGCGAGTTTATGTTCAAGAAGGAATTTATGATGAATTTGTAACGAAGCTAAAGGAGAAGGTAAAAGAATGGGTAGTTGGCGATCCTTTCGATCCTACTTCACGCGTAGGTCCTCAGGTATTTTCCTTAAGACAATCATGGACTCGTATGATTGTTTATACTCCGGGATGCTAAACTACCAGAATGAATAAGAACCAACTTCATCTTCTGCCAACCAACTGTAAATTTCACGCCATTCGCAGGTTGATAAGAATCAGTTTGATAAGATTCTATCTTACGTCGAGCACGGAAAAAGAGAAGGTGCGACCTTGTTAACTGGTGGTAAGCCTATAGGCGAGATCGGATATTACATTCAGCCCACAGTTTTCACCGATGTTAAGGTAGCCGCTTACCCTTGAACTCCAGCAAATTCCTGGACTTTTAATTATAAAAGCTTTATTCTGATCATAAATGACTTTATCCCAATTTTGTGTTCAGGAGGATATGCTGATAGCGAAGGATGAAATTTTTGGACCTGTTATGTCACTAATGAAGTTCAAGTAAGTAATACATCAAATGTAATATAAAACTTGAACTAGCTAGGACAGTTTTTGTTTCTGTAGCTTAGACTCGAAACGTTTAATTGCAGAACTGTAGATGAAGCCATTAAGAGGGCAAATGACACAAGGTACGGGCTAGCTGCTGGCATTGTTACCAAGAATTTGGATGTGGCGAACACCGTATCGAGATCAATTCGTGCAGGCATCATTTGGATCAATTGTTATTTCGGTTTCGACAGTGACTGTCCCTACGGAGGATATAAGATGAGTGGGTTCGGAAGGGAGCTAGGAATGGACGCTCTTCACAAGTACCTCCATGTCAAGTCTGTTGTGACTCCGATTTACAATTCTCCTTGGTTATGAGATTATCGTCAAGAGGTCGAGAGGAGGCACTTCTTGAACTTGACAATAACAAAGTTGTACCGTGTTGTGGGTCTTTGATGATTTTACAAAAAATAATTTTTCTTACGGCGGTTAATATAAACTCATGTTTGTGGAGAACTATTGGGAGCAATTCTGATTTCATATGCTACAACTGAATTCATAGTTCTGCCTTAAAAAGCCCAAGCCCTATAGACCTTCAAGAAGTCCAATGAAAGAATGCCAAAAGACCATCGAAACCATACAAAAAGTTAAATTCCAGTAAGTCTATTTAAATATAATTTAGACAAATCTACCAAAACCCAAACAATAAAGGTAAATCAAAACAAAAATCACGTAAGTCAGTCAAAGTTTACGAATTCTAAAACTTAGTCCATATTAAATCTCATAAAGGATAAAAGCCTAACCAATCCAAAAAATCGAATATCAAGCTCACAAAGTTCCTAAATTTAAGAGGGAATTGAAGGTTGTGACCTTCTCAAACTCAATTAATAATGTTCAAAATTTCAAAACTCATTTTGATCCATTTTTAAAAAAAATTAAAGTTCAAGTTTCAATATTTTTTTAAGTAATTCTTGAGATGGATAATCCCAAATCTTCTTTTTTAGTCTAAAAATTGAAAGAAAATTGAGATATTATTGCTTACAATTTTCACTTTTTAAAAATCATAAACAAAAATTAAAAAAATTCTTTCGAAAATCAATATATATAATTAATTCTCTTACTTCTTGTCTTAAGTAAAAATATTTTTAATATGTGCTCAATGTCATTTTCTTAAATTTTCCTTAAATTAATAGTTTCTTAAATCATGTTTCATATGTTGGTACTTCAATTAAATTCTCTTATCATACATGAAAAGTTACTTAGACTTCCTAAGCTTTTATTATTGGAAATTCAATCATTTATCTTTTTTTTAATAAATGAGAAATTCTTCATAGAAAGGTCTTTTTTTTTTGGGTAAAGGGTAATTTTATGTGTGTGTGTGTGTGTGTGTGGTTGCTCTCTTGGCTATCTCTTACTTCTCTACTTTGATAGCTACTTCAACCAGCTGATAGTAACTTACTTGTTGTCTGCAAGTTATTGCCACTGAGTGGTCTTGGATGGAATCATTCAATCTATCCTCAAATTGTCGGTGTCAGAATATCTCTGTTAGAACAGGCTCTGGCGCATATCTGACGAGCCAACTAAACTCCTTTTCATGCTCAACCACAGATAGGTTTCTTTGTCTCAAATTCAGAAATTGCTTCCATTGAGTTGCTTTATAAGCTTTTGCGACATGCTTCTTCTTGAACTCTCGAGAAAAGAACTCCCAAGTTAGAGGGTTAGGCATATGAGGATGCAGTAGGAATAGTTTCCACCAATCATAAGCTGCCCTTTGTGTAACGCCCCAAAGTAGGGGTTAGCATATTAAGCAAATTTAGTCCGATTTAGGTTCTGTCTCTTTGACAGTTTGGC
>JANIHZ010000008.1:54889066-54903463 GCA_027478365.1 Erythroxylum rufum | reverse complement strand
ATAAGAAGGGTTTAACGAAAAAGATTACACAATTCAACCCCCCTTCTTGTGTATTTGATTATCATTTACTAACGTGTAATTCACTTCAGTATGATATCTATTTTCATTAAAAGCAACCAAATATACTTGTCAAAGTTAAAAACTAATATAATGGCTAGGAATAATGACATTGGTGGACCTTACTTTTTTAATCAGCCAATGACCAATAATTTGATTGACCTACTATCAACTTATATCTTAGCATAAAATTAAACATTAAAACCTTATTAAATTCTAAGTTTCTAGAGTTCGGTCAACTTATATCAGTCCATATCTAACCAAAGTACAATACACATACATCAAACACTTACTAGGTCAACTTCTAAAACAACATTTAACATTCAAAACCTAACATAGGTCAACCTATCTCCTTTATAAGTTCACTTAAGTCACTCTAAGCTACTTTTTTTTTAAATTCTCAATTTCTTTCAAGGATCAAACCAAATCTTTAGACAAGATCTTGATTTCTAACTAGTTTAAAAGTTCCCTAAAAGTCATTTGAAGCATCAATAAGGTTTCATTAAGCTCAAACTATTTTTAATTATAAATTATTTATATGTTATTCACACAATGGAATATGATCATGAAATATCTACTCCTTAGACCACTAAAGTTACAAATATATTGCAACATCCTACCACTTGACCTTGAAACTGCAAATTAGGCAATTATGAGTTATATTGAGGTGTGTTTCATTCATGTAGTTGGCCCATTAACCTTTACTTGAAGTGTCTTCTTTTACCTCTAGAATGATTGAGGTTTTCTTTCCTAGCATAAAGATCCAAGTTGTCGTGGCTACTTTTTGTAATGCAAGGTCCAAATTCTATTAAATTTGCTAAAGGGACCAGGCATCTCTTTTTGAGATGCCATGCCTGGTGACGAGATGAAGAGGGAGTGAAAATGTTTTGGGTAAAGCATTGTACACGTCTGATAAAAGGAAAACGTTGGACGGTCCAGATTAAGAATTGGGGACCGTAGACCCTGAAAATGGCTGTGATGTATGATTAGAATTTGGCGCCAAGCTTATACTTTATTAGCGTACAACAATTTCTCTCTCTCTATCTCTCTCTCTCTCTCCAAATGAAACGACAGAGATCGATACACTCCTTCTTCCAAAAGCCCTCGCCGGCGGAATGCAACTCAGACGCTGGAAACATTCTCGATGAGCGTCAAGTCCCGTGGAAGCATCGCAATGACAACAGCAGCCGTTCGATTCAACCGCCGAGCGGTTGTTTAGTGGATTCATCTCTGGAAATAAGAGGAACAGATACTCCTCCGGAGAAAGTTCCTCGTCAGGTTTTCCCGGAGAACTTCACGAGGGGCGAGAACTCTGGTGGTTCCTCACTTTTCTCGAGCATATTGCACAAGTTCGGGAAGGTCGACGTCGCAGAACAGCTCCATGATAGGTGAGACATCCACCTCTTCTGTTTTTTTGATTTAGGGGCTTATTGTTCTTTTTTTTGTAACCTTACTTCTTTGGATTGTCGTTCAGGGTTTCCTTTTCTTATATAATGATTTTGCTCAATATGGCTTTTGGATTCAGTCATTCCAAAAATTTCTAAGGTGCATCTCATATTTTGAAGTGTTGAGTCCAGTTCAAACTTGAAAGAAAAACAACGTCAATAAGTTTCTTTGAAATGTTATAACCCTTGTTCCTGCATGTCCCTCGAGTATTCGGTCGGCGAATATGCTTTTGGTTCTCAATAGCACTCTTACTTGGATAACATTTTTTTAAAAGCTGTTGTCCTGCTTTCTGTAGAATTCTTATAGTTGTTCATATTCTCAGAAGTTGTTGCAGGAACCAGGCTCATGACTATTCTACTGATGGATTGCAAAAAAAAGAAGTGCCTGCTCTGCGCCCTGATAAGGACAAAAAATGCATTTCCAATAGCCTTAGTGATCATGAAAGCCTTATAAAACATGAAGCCAAGGATGATGTTGTTGGACCAGACACACCAGGTACGCGACCTCTTGTTCCTCGTTTGAAGCGGGTTCAAGAGGATGCTTACCAGTCTGCGGATAAAACTGATTCTTGCTCCCCAATTACTAGCAAAAGAGTGAAATTGCTTCAGGATTCTAGATCTCTAAGCAATAATCATTCTGAAATAAATGATCCAACTAGCAAGTTTGAGTGGCTTGACCCTTCAAGAATTAGGGATGCGAATGGAAGGAGGCCCAATGACCTCCTATATGACAAGAGGACACTTTACATACCACCTGATGCGTTGAAGAAGATGTCAGCATCTCAAAAACAATACTGGAGTTGCAAATCACAATACATGGATGTTGTACTCTTCTTTAAAGTGGTTAGTTAATGCTACCTCAGTTTCTGCTGCCCCACCATCTATTTTCATATTTTTCTTCAAATTTTCTGTTTTTCCTATTAGATAATTGCACTTAAAAGGTAACATGATAGTTGACAATTGAATCCAAATTTTCCCATCTCAGTCCGCTATCTGGGGGACCACAAGATTTAGGTTAAGTGACTTTGAAGGCTAGCATCCCGATTAGTAAACATTAGCACCAGCTTATTCTAGATGAGGTTTCAAGTGATTCATTTTCTACTTTAACTCAGTTCTCATCCAAAGCTTATCCAGGGAATCTTGAACATATCTTGATTTGTGGGTGTCTTTGAGTTGCTTCCATGTCCTGTCAATGATTTATGGTCAAATGTAGGGAACATTTTATGAACTATATGAATTGGATGCTGAAATTGGCCACAAGGAGCTTGACTGGAAAATGACATCTAGTGGTGTCGGGAAGTGTCGGCAGGTGATTGAACATTTTCTTTTCGTAAATTCTTATTCAGCTATTATTTTCCTGTTACACCTTGAATGCGCATTCTGACATTATTTAGCTTCCTTTTTGGTTAGGTTGGCATATCTCAGAGCGGGATTGATGATGCTGTGGAGAAGTTGGTTGCTAGAGGGTAGGGCACAGTAGGAAATTTTCTTTACTGCTAATTCTTCTCTTTTCTTTTGTGCTTTCTTATTTGTACAATATGACATGGGGAATATTGGGAGGTTTTACTACTACTATTCAATTATGCGACTACATTATCTAATTCATTATCTACTTATCACTATCTGAAATGCAATAACCTATTTTTAATTTTTCATGGAAGCAAGGAAGTTAATAATGTTCCAGGAGAAGAGAATGAGAGAGTAGCCTAGTAGTTGGAGTTACCTTCACCTACTTTAGATTCCGATGAACATAAAAGTTCCACGAAAAATAATCATTGGTTCAAGAATGAGAGGGAATAAAAAATAGATAATGAGATGCATTTGTTAACTTGCTTCCATAGCTTTTTGGTCATTAGTTTGGAAGGAGATGGTAACAGATCATATATGACATGTCAAGGCCTTATTTAAGTAAATATTTAATCTATGTTCTGTTTTCTCTAAAATTGATGTGGTTTGTTCTGGCTCATATGTTTATTACAATATACCAGGGTAGTCAAGTGCGGTGGTTATACCTTGTGTTGATCTAAAATATCCGCATTCATTTTATGCTTTTTGTCATTTTTTAAAGGTATAAAGTTGGGAGAATGGAGCAGTTAGAAACATCTGATCAAGCGAAAGCTAGGGGTGGAAATTCTGTGAGTACCAAATGTTGCTTTAGAATAGACAAGTCTACCCTAATTTGTACTTGTTTTTTCTTAACTAGTGATACCTAATATTTGTTTTCTCCTCCTCCATATGCGATGCATCTAATTATTGAATGGTAAATTATTTGTATAAACTCTAGCAGCAGGTATATATTCAACATACATCTAACAAGCTGCTCAATAAGCCAGAGGGAAAGGACAACAAGAGATGATGGATAGACGCCTTTTTGTCTTACCTGTGAAATAGTTTAAAAGCTTTATTTGAAGTCCTAATTAGTTCATTGGTTTGTCTTCTTTAGGATGGAAATTCATATATTGGGAAGTTTTTCATTTAACAATTGAGCTTTGTTAATGAGTATAATTCCAAGTGAACTAGTCCTTACAAAATAAGTAGGATAGATGCCTTTTGTTCTTAATTACATTTTAAGGCCTTCCTCTTTCCTGCTATTGTGTTGGTTGGATAAGCACCAGAAGTGACCTCTGATGTTTGGAATTTTAGGTAATTTCTAGAAAATTAATTCAAGTTGTCACGCCATCAACCACAATGGATGGAAATATCGGCCCTGATGCTGTTCATCTTCTTTCCCTGAAAGAGGTATTTGGATTTTCACTTAAAAAAAAAAAAGACTGGCTGTATTATGCACCTTTTCAAATAGTGCTAAAAGTTACTGAACTCAATAAAGGCAAATCTTTGTTCAGTAGTCTTACCTTCAAAAGTACCATGGCAGTTTTTATGTTTCCTATACTTGCCACCACCATGTTATAAACTTGTCTAAGCAAAGTTATAAATGCAGTGTCACTTACATGGCCAACATTTCTTTTCTATTACTTTTTTAAAGTTTTGAAAGTTAATCTTCATATCTTAGACTTTCATTTATGCAAGTTCTGTTTGTAATAAGGTGAATGATTGCCTAAAAACCTCATTGCTTTATGTTCTTGCACCACCTACAGGCCAGTAATCAACACGATAAAGTAAAGTGACTGTAGAGTGTTTTAGTTGCATTGTCCATACTTTACAGATTGTGTTTTGCAGTTCTTTTTATTTATTTGCTAATATCTTTTTGTCTAAAAATTTGGTTTCTTAGCCACCCTTAGCTTTTCTGCCCTTAGTAATTGTTGCAGCCTTTTCAAATGTAATTTCTCAACTATTTTCAGCCAAAAAGTTCGCTAAGCTATCTTATCTCGATGACCGATTTAACTTTGCTCTTAGGGCCAGAATGGACCTGATGATAATGGAACTGTTTATGGGTTTGCTTTTGTTGATTGTGCTGCTGTTCGATTTTGGGTGGGCTACATTTGTGATGATGCTTCTTGTGCGTCTTTGGGCACATTACTGATGCAAGTATGCTTTTTGACTTCCTTATTCGTGTAATGTTCATTTAGCAATAACTAGAAATTCAAGTTCTATTTTCTCTGATGGGTTTTGGCTGTAGGTTGCACCTAGAGAAATTTTATATGAAACTAAAGGTTAATGCATTCCTTTCTGTCTCTTCTTTTTTCTCTGAGATTTCTCATCAGTTCACAATTTTTTTTTTGCTGCAATTGACGTTATGATTTTACATGTTAAAGGGCTGTCCAAAGAAACTCATAAAGCAATCAGGAAGTACTCATTGAGTGGTGAGTTTATATTTACAGGTTCAGTTAATTTTAATTGTATGAGTACCTAAAAGTTAATAATGTTGACACCCTGTGAATTGCTATAAGACCTCAAAGGAAGTGAATATCACACTTTATATAGTAGTATCAGCTTGCTTGTGGAAATACAGGGATTCAGTTTTTAATTAGAGAAAATTAAATGCATTACTATAAATTGCAATCTAAATGAAAGCACTTCTGGCAACAGCTTGTAAGACGCATGATTTCTGAACTTTTAATTCGCAAAAAAGGTGCTGACATTATGCAAGAAATAACATGTTTATTTGTAACTTTATTGTTTGTCAGAGGACGTTATTTGGAAAAGATTAATGCTTAAATTGAGTGGAGAGTTGATAAAATTTGGTGTCCCTTGTGTGAATCCTAGGTGCAAAGTAATTTAAGGGATCTTCTTGCATACTTGCTTCGTTTCACCTTTCCCAAGTAACTGTGCTTCACATCCACATAGCATTTCCATATGTTAACAATTATTAGTCCTTTGTCTACCTCATCTGCCATGATGCTTGATTATGCATCTAGTCCTTGAAACTTGTTACTTGCATTTTAAGTATCTGTGGTTATTGTTATTATCATCACTTATATTCGGAACATAAATGATCACTCTACTAACCCTGTCATATCTCTGAGCTACTATTAGCCAATTATGACAACTAGAAGCATTACGAACTGCTAACAGGTTTTGCTTTCTCTTGAAGGTTCTACAGTGCAGCTGACCCCAGTCATGAGTTTTGTAGATGCATCTGAAGTTAAAAATTTGGTTCAGTTGAAGGGTTATTTCCAAAGATCTTATAACAGCTGGAGTAATGTGCTTGAAAGCATAGAGCATCAAGCCGTAACATTATGTGCTCTTGGTGGACTCATTGGTCATCTTTCCAGGTTGATGGTATGTCTGCTTTCTATCATCCTCCACCAAAAAAAAAAAAAAAAGAGGGAAGCCAAAATAGAAGTATATGCTGATAATTTGCTTTTATTTTCATACAGTTAGATGATATCTTATCTGTTGGAGATATACTGCCCTATAAAATTTATGAGGGTTGCCTAAGGATGGAAGGTCAGACAATGGTTAATCTGGAGATCTTCAGTAATAACGTTGATGGTGGCTTACGAGGCAAGTTTTTTCTCCCAGCTACCTCTCAATTGTTATACTTTTTGTAGTTAAGGGGTGTTTATCTTCGTGGACTTAGGTACATTATACAAATACCTTGATAGCTGTATGACATCATTTGGAAAGAGACTTTTGAGAAGGTGGATCTGCCACCCACTAAAATCTGTTGAAGGTATTAATGATAGGCTTAATGTGGTTGAGCAACTAAGATCACATGCAGAAGTTATGCTTGTTATTACGCAATATCTTGGCAAGATTCCAGACATAGAAAGGATGTTTGGGCAAATAAGGGCTAACTATCAGGCATCAGCTTCTCTTGTACTGCCCTTAATAGGAAAAAAGCTGCTGAAACGCCGAGTGAGTTCTCTGAACAGTTGTTTAAATGGACTTGTTTTGGAGGACTTATTAATGTTCTATATCCTCTGATACTATCTGAAGTAAAGAATATAGACATTTATTGTTTGTAGTTACTTTACGCTGCTGAAACATTTGCTTCTGATAAATGGTTGTTTTACAGTTAATGATCAGCCACTAGTTATGAACCTATCATGTAGATCATTGTGACCTTCACGATCAATGTCCAGTAAATTTTAATTATCTTAATCATATCATCATTATGCATATTTTGGATCTTATATAGGTTTTACTTTCTTCATCCATGTTTTTCATTTAAAGATATTGAGTGAATGCAGTCGATATACTGGATAAGAATGATTTGAACACTGATTCTTATCAGATGACATATTTTTGTTATATGCTGTTGTCTATTAATTTCCTTCTCTCCTGGCATCTGGTTTGTTTTCTAAGACTGAATGTACAAGAATAAAATGATGCAAAGATTTTTCTTTTTTGTTGTTGTTTCTCTAGCAGCAATATAGTTTTAAAGTGCTTTTCAATTGTTGTGACACATTTGGTTTTGCAGGTAAGAATTTTTGGTTCTCTAGTGAAAGGACTTCGGATTGGAATGGATTTATTACTTTCATTACAGAATGAAAGGGAAGTGATCTCATCATTATCAAAAATATTTAAACTTCCAGAACTAAACAGTAGTTCTGGGCTAGACATATTTCTTTCTGAATTGGAAGCAGCTATTGATAGTGAATTTCCTAGTTATCAGGTCTGCTTTTATATGATTTACATTCTTGAGTTGTTGGGATGTTTGAACCATAACATCATGTTCATTCCCCCTGTGCTTGGATGCTTTTGCATATGCCAACATGATATTTTTCTTCTCACAGAATTTGTTCACATCATTTTTTGGTCAATCATCTTATGCATATTTTATGAATGTTATTTTATTCTCCATTAGATTTTCTTGTATTATCTCTCTATTATGTTTTTGAATAATTTCAATGGAAAACTACTAACTTATAGCACCTTTAGTTCATAAATGATTGAGAGTAATTTTGAAATATGAAAAATAAAGGAAAGAATTTAGGAGAGAATATGGACATAGGATTTGCGTGATATTGCCGTTGATATATAGTTTAAGGAGCCTTATTTAAGGGAGAAATTATATAAATATTAGATAATAATATTTCTTAATTTATAGAATAATACTGGACTTAATTAAGCTAGCATAGATGCTTCAACTTGTTACATATAAAATAATAAAAGTAATTAACAACATAAGCTCTTTTTACTTCAGAACAAATTCACTGAGCCAACAGTACTCTCCTCACCTGGGAAGAGATCCATCAAACCACCCTTCCCGAGCTGAACAAATAATAAAAGAACTCTTCTCGTTTGGGAAGAGATTCACCAAGCCAACAATCAAAACAATCTTCTCACTTAGGAAGGAATTCACCTAACCAACAACACCTTCAAGTCATGAAGTCTTGAACTCACAAGGGTTCGAATAAAAACATTTGACTTGTACAAAAACCAGCTGGTTAATACATATGTAAAAGGAAAGAACGTAAAAGAAAAAATAGACATAATATTCCGTGGTTTGGCCATAAAGGCTTTCGTCCACGGACACAACTACCAAAAGGCTATATGTTTCTTATTGATAGTACAAGGAAAAGAAGACTGATGCACATATTAGGTAATAGCATCTCTTGATTTATAGAATAAAATCGTAAGATTTTAGTAAATCAAATGTGACTACAGTCAATTTCTGAATATTCTAAGAGTTATCGTTTCTAATTTTTGCATTAGGTCTGTCTCCACAAGCATACAGCACTATAGAGACATATTATTCATTTTGCTGTTATTAAACAATTTGACTACTTATATATCTGTATTTTGCTAATTTATTCATGATATTGGTTTTTTAGTTTCTTACCTATTCCTGACATATTGTTGATATGAACAAATGGTCCAGAATCACGAAGTGACAGATTCAGAGGCTGAAACACTTTCAGTACTGATCGAGCTATTTATTGAGAAAGCTACAGAGTGGTGTGAAGTCATTCATGCTATCAGTTGTATTGATGTGCTGAGATCCTTTGCAGTTATAGCAACTATATCATGTGGTTCCATGTGTAGACCTGTCATTTTACCTGAGTCAAAAATCACAGCTTCCAAACAAAAGGCTGGAGGACCTGTTATTAAAATAAGAGGGCTATGGCATCCATTTGCCCTCAGAGAGCATGGAGTAACGCCTGTTCCAAATGACTTGTTCCTAGGCGAGGATGTAGATGGTTATCATCCTCGCACTTTATTGTTGACTGGGCCAAACATGGGTGGAAAATCAACACTTCTGCGTGCCACATGTCTTGCTGTTATACTGGCGCAGGTTAGGTTTGTTACTGTTCAGAATTTATAAACTTATGCATGGTTGGCCACTATCCTCTCATGTGTATGGTAATAAATCCACAACAAACTCTCATATTCAGCCTACCTTTGAAGTCCACCTTATGCTCTAGTTATGTTGTATTGCAGCTTGGTTGTTTTGTGCCTGGTGAGAATTGCGTCCTTTCACTCGTTGACATCATTTTCACTAGGCTTGGTGCCACCGATCGAATTATGACTGGTGAAAGTAAGTTAGATGAGGATAAAAGTTTTTAACCTTTTTATTAGTATGCCTCTCTTTTTAATATCCAAATTTGTTTCTTTGTACGTATGGGTTATTTTTCCTCGATTATCTTATATTCTTTGGAGTAAGCATTCAAGATTTTGAATTTAAAGCACCTTTTCTGGTGGTGTTTGTGATGTTGGAGGAATAGAAAAGATATCAAACCAGTGGCAAAAAACTTAAAAAAAAAAAGGAATCTGGGCTCTTGGGTATTGTTAGGTTGCTGGAAATTCAGATTTCAGTAACAGTTGCGAAACTTCAGAATTGGATTGCTGGGAACTTAAGCTGGAAAATTGCTGGAATTTGAGGAACGAAACAAACAATGGTGTTCTAGGAATCACTCATAGGACAGAAACTAGGAATCACTTATAGGATAGAAAACTAGGGATCCCACCTAAGATCCAAAAATCTCTTAGAAGAAAGCATCAGACCACCCAGGTAGATAAATTTGAGGCCTGCATTATATAAGGGTTGAATTCATATATATAGAAAAGTTAGAGCCTTTATCCTTGTAGAAAAGACCCTGTCCTTGCCCACAGATTATCATAAAGAATATCAGGAAATAGATGGGGCGTATATTGATAAAAAGATCAGTAAGATAGGATGACAGTGGCTTTTGAGAGGCTACCTCTCTCCCTGGACCCTACAGATCACCAATTAATTTTGATTCTGCTCGCCTTTTTCCAGCCACATTTGCCTTCCTTGTATATACTCGGTGGTTAACAAACCACCATAACAGATATCATAACAGCCATGCCTAATCATTCCTCTAGCAATCAGTAGGCTGGCACTCAGGCTATTCTCATAACAAACCAGACTAACGACAGACTCCAACAAAAAGAAAAAAAAACTGACTCAATAAGTAACTGCTGAGCTGGACACTCTTTGGGTGGTCAAGCCTTCTTGCAGATTCTTCTTGCCCTTCCTTGCATGCACGAATTTGATTTGGGGCTTATCAAACTAAGATATTCAAAATTTAGTATTGAATCCTATTTTGATAGGAATTTTTAAACTATAAATAATTTTAAAATTTGAGCAAATTAGTTCAGTATATCTAACTTATTATTAATCCCTGTCTCGTAAGGGACAATTTTTTACTTCAACTCCCACTTTTCATTCTATCAAATTAAAGCTTGTGGTTGAATGATGTACCCTCTTTTATTTTGTTTATAAATAAGTTCTTTTGCATCAATTTCACTACTGTCTCACTGTTGGTAGATTTTGGTATCTCAGGGTTGAACCATTTTACAATTGTGTCTCGGATATGATGTGAATCCCTTTTCAATTTCAACTTTTGAAATGCACACTGACAGCCATGTCATACATTAGAGTGTCACAATAAGCTTCCCAAAGACACATCCTGATTGTGCAAACTGGAAATGAATCTTGTCTTTTGCAGGTACATTTCTTGTTGAGTGTGCAGAAACAGCTTCAGTTCTTCAAAATGCCACTCAAGACTCTCTTGTTCTTCTTGATGAACTGGGTCGAGGAACAAGCACCTTTGATGGATATGCCATTGCTTACGCTGTGAGATCTCTTTCTTTGAGAATGTTGTACTTAATTTACTTGTGCATTAAATTTCTAAGAATTAAAATGGTATCCCAGATTATTTATTCTCATAATCATACTAGCTCATGGGCAAATTAATGGTGCTACATTATTGAATTTACAAAGGTGATTTGAATTGCAATGATTTCCCATCTTTTCTGACCTTAGATAAACAGTCTTAAGGAATGTAGAAATTACAAAGGCAAGAGATGCATGTTACTTTAGGAAATTGCTGCAGAATGTATTTATAATGCTGGTGCAGGTACAACTTGTGTGTTTACGAACTCGGTATCTATCCGATCAATATCTGATTAAGGAGTAGAATATAGTTAAATTGAGAAATAACTTAGTCTATCGGTCTTCTCCATCATAGAGCTAATGCTCCGTGCATATTCGAACAGGTTATTCGCCATCTTGTTGAGAAGGTCAATTGTCGATTACTCTTTGCAACACACTATCATCCGCTCACAAAGGAATTCTTTCGTCATGCACATGTTACTCTGCAACATATGGCCTGTGCTTTTAAACCAAGTTCTGAAAAGCTTAGAGGTGATCAGGATCTGGTTTTTCTGTATCGGCTTAACACTGGGGCATGCCCAGAGAGCTATGGATTACAGGTGGCAACAATGGCCGGGATACCAGAGCAGGTGGTTGAAGGTGCCTCAATGGCAGGTCAGCTGATGAAAAAATCACTTGGAAGAAGTTTCAAGTCTAGTGAACAGAGGTCAGAGTTCTCAACACTTCATGAAGAGTGGCTGAAGACACTCCTAAATGTATCACGCATTG
Source organism: Erythroxylum rufum (assembly GCA_027478365.1). Lineage (NCBI taxonomy): Eukaryota > Viridiplantae > Streptophyta > Magnoliopsida > Malpighiales > Erythroxylaceae > Erythroxylum > Erythroxylum rufum. Next base: position 54,891,706 of record JANIHZ010000008.1, on the reverse strand, counting down.
AAGATAGTAATTTGGAGGATGATGTTTATGACACTATTTTTTGCTTGTGGCATGAAATGAAAAACTCATACCGACGATACTAACTGAAAATAATCCGAATTAGATTCAGAGTTAAAGCCGTTATTCCTTTGATCAGCTACTTTACTCTGTTATCACCGAGTAGTGGGTTTTTTTTTTTTTTTTTTTTTCTGAAGAAAATGAGATGCATCAAAGAACTAAGGACCCAGGGCCAGGTTGAACAAATGGAAATGAAAGGAAATTTAACAGAAAAGGATTGAGTTAGTTGTTAAGCTTACAAGAGTCTAAGCTTTGTCACGGCAGCAGTGCTCCATCTCTCTTCATCTCCATACCTTAGAGATGGAGTCTTGCCTCTTAGGTCGATTATTTTTCATCCAGCTAAATCACTCTGTTTCTTCTATCTTCGTCTCCAGTTCTCAGCTCTTATCTTTCTAGTGCCTCTCTTCATTTCTGGCTCTCGGCTCTCATCAACCTCCTCCCGTTCAAACCACGAAAACTCGACCATTGCACTTACTGAGTCCCTCTCTCACTGATAGGAGCTTTTCCATTTTGCTTTTGATTGGTTACCTTAATTAGTAACTACTTTTTGTAAACTTTTTCCAAACGCTGCACATTTTCCACTTCTACTTTTGAACATCATGCAGGCCCTAAACCCTCACCCTTTTGTGCAGACTCTCCTATTGATTTTCCCTTGCTATCCTCTTGCAACTTAGCTAATACCAAACTATCTGAGAAGTGCTCCTCCTCCTCTGATCTTAAGAAAGGTTAGAAGCAAGTGATTGCTATAGATGGAGACACAACACTTCATTACTCCCCTCCAAAGGAAGACATGGGTTGAGTTATAGTCTCACCAGATCTGGAAGTCTTTTAAGAAGGAGCCCGATTTTGGGAGGCTTCTCTGGTGGGATTCTTTTTAGAGAAAAGGTCCCCTTTTTTAGTGTTGCAAAAATGGGCAAATAATGTTTGGAAGAACAAAAAGTTGGTGGAAGTATTACTAGCTGATAAAAACTTAGCATTATTTATCTTTTCTTCCAAACCTCGGGCCCTTAAAGTCTTGGAAGAAGGCCTTTGGCATGTGATGAATCTTCCACTGTTCCTTCAAAATTGGCAGTTGAGGTTTCAAGCTGAAACAAAAAACCTCAAGTCAGTTCTTTTGTGGGTTAACTAGTATAATTTCCCCTTGAAATATTGGACTAACAAGGAACATAGTATGATTGCAAGTTGTCTGGGACAACCTTTATGTATGGATGAAAATACGACAAGAAGAAAAAGATTAGGTTATGCTCGATTATGTATTAATATGGACATTTCGAGGGATTTACTAGAACAAATTGTTGTCATGAGATTAGATTTGAATGGAACATTATATGAAGACATTGTAATAATGGACTACCATTAGACGCCTTCATTGAAGTTACAGGGCAAAAGGTGGAAGGCAATTGGGAAAACTTTCAATAAAAGGGATTATATAGAACTAATGCGTGTAGAGTAGGAGGATAAAGGTGAAAATGATGAGCTGATCTTAAGTCAGAAAGTGTTTAAAGAGGATCCAACACTACCCGATTCAAATAAGCCACTTCAGCCTACAAAGAAAGCGTAAACAAATACTACTGATGAAGATCCAATGGAAGGAAAGACAACTCTACAGGAGGGGGAAAAGGGGGATGGTAAGGAAGCAAGCACGTTCCTTTTAACCTCGAGCAATGTTGGGGGAAATGAATTTGAAGAACAATTTACTAGAGTCAAAAAGAGGAAGGGTACTAGGAGTAGAGGTAAAGCCTCCAAAGTCATTTCTTTATGATTGTTGTATGGAATGTTAGGGGCCTTAATCACCCAAAAAATACTTTTGTCCCTAAGAGATTTTTTGGCTAATCAAAACCTTTGGAAATTTGCTATTTTGGAAACAAAAATCAGATTAGAAAATCTCAAGTTTCTTAATAAACTAGGTTATAAGTGGCGTTTTCTTTCAAATTATCAAGCTCATGCCTATGACAGAATTATAGTTGGGTTCCATCCTCAATTTGTAGAGGTTGAACTTTTGGAAATGGTTACTAACTTTTCAAAGAAGAGTGGTAGGTCCTTGGTTAATTACAAGTGATTTTAATTATACTCTCTTTAGAATTGAAGCAGAGGGGCACTTCTCTTTAAGAAACTACTAAGGATTATGTTGATCAGTTAGGAGTCCTAGACATTAAGGCGGATGGACACTTCTTCTCTTGGAGTAATAAGAAAACTAATGGATGGTCTTTTAGGAAAAAGCTAGAATAAGTTATGGTCAATCAGACATGGTTACAATAATTCCACGAAAGTAAGGTCTCTTTCTTAGATCCTATATTCTCAGACCATACCCTATTAAAGGCGTGTGATTTGTTCTTAAAGGTGAAGCGTTGCTTTCCTTTTAGATTTAATAATTATCTAGTTGAAGTAGAGGGTTTCTAGGACTATTTAAGTAACGGTGTGACAGTTAATGTAAACGGAACACTCCAATTCAAATGTATCCAAAAGCTTAAGATAATCAAGGAGGGATTAAAGCATATATAAATAGATAGGGAATAACACTACTCAAGCCATTACAATAGCCAAAGATAGGGGTGAGCATTATTCGGGCCGGCCCGATTACCC
>JANIHZ010000008.1:54856687-54867947 GCA_027478365.1 Erythroxylum rufum | reverse complement strand
AGCTCAATCCTCCTCCTCTATTCACTGGTAGCATCACATCATCCCAAGTAATAATATCGCCTTGAGACGAACCTAAACTACAAGAACTAATGAGCAACACTAAAACCAGAACCAAAGCACACTTTCCTCTAAGCATTCCCTTCCTGCTCATGACTTGGATGATCCAATAACTTCTAGAAAAGTTAGAGAAAGTGGTGTTCTTAATGATATGCCAAGTTGGTGGATTTATATAGAAATCGTAATGGAATTTGTTGGTGTTGGAAAAGGAAAAGGAATACTACAAACGTTGTAGTTGAGTTTGAGAGGTTCTTGGATTATGAACATTACAGAACAAGAACTAAGATTCGGTTTAGTTGGAGTAAAATAAGAAAATCTGATTCCAACTCTATAATGGAGAATTGTCTATATTGAAATTGAATCTAATAATGGTAGTAAAGCAATTTCTTTCTTGACTAGGAATTGACTTGCATGTAAGATAACGTTATTGACTTTTTTTTTTTGGGGTTAATCTCAGTTAGCTTCGGAGATTCTTAATGAATAAGGTGTCATGATAATGAAATAATTAAACATTAAAGTTTTATATTTATTGGGTCACCATTTGGAGCATCATTACAAATACATATATTTAAGTTTATTAAAAATGGATATTAGTATTAAATTTAAGTTCAATGATTTGATATCATTCCTAAATCTTAGGGTCAATGACGTTGTTTTTAGTTCTCTAACACCCTTTTCAAATTGGAGTGTAAATGTTGGTCATATCCAAATTGTTATAAATATATTTAATTCTTAGAATATTTAAAGCTTTTTTAAATGATATATTCTTGTTATTCTTCAATTTTAACATGTCTAGTAATAATGATCTTTTTTTAAAACTTTCTAATGTGCATTTATAGGCTTAGTTCTTTTATGGAGGAGAAGACTTAAAGCTTTGATTATATCACACCTAAATTTTTTAGGTATGAAACTATTCATACAAATCTCACTCAAGATTTGATTTATTGACATAAATTTATGTGTTTGCTATTATGATGTATTGACATAAATTCATGTGTTGGCTATGCCATAGTTCTATGTTTTGATTATATTGTTGATTGAGATAGTATATCTTACTTCTTCAAGATATTATATTGCTTCTAATAAAGACCTAACATTCACTAGTTAATCTCCAATTACATTTAGTACTTATCTAATCTTAAATTGGAGAAGCATTTAGTATGGGAATAACCTTGATTACTATAAAGTATATCACGTTGAGATAACGTATAATTTGTTTTGGAGATACCTAATAAGTAGTTTATGGAGAATAAATAAATTTACTAACAACACTAATAGGATGTATTATACAGGACCTGTCATTGGAACAATAATTTAATTTTCCTACTTATCTTCATATTTCTCAAGTTCTTCGAATAACACTCCATCTTCTGTACAAGTTGAAGGTTTTTGGCTATTTTATTGCACTGCAATGTTTATAAGGTTAAAAAGATATTTCTTTTAAGATAATAGGATGCTTTTTTAAAAGTTGAAAAGAATTAATAAAAACATCAAAACGTGAGTACAAAATATGAAGAATGGGTTGAGCTACATTTTAAATAGTCTTTAACCTTGTTCATAAAATACATGAGGAATAATTCTAAAGAGCAAGCTAGAAAAAGGTTAAACCAGAGAGGCATATGCATGACTCCAAGGTTATAACAAAACCACGTTACAAGGGCAACATAGGCATATTAAGGAGGAAGTACAAGTGTGACAATAGAGGAAACACAGGAATGCCAAGAGGAAGACGTGACCATATCTAGGAGAATAAATAGGGGTGCCAAAAAGGAGACATGGAATGTTAAGGAGGAAACATGGGGGTGCTATGAATAACCACCAACATTAGACCATAAAAGGAACAAGAAATATATCATATTGGTCAAGTGTATAAAATGTTACATCTCATATCAAGATGACCTGAGCAAAAGCAATACTTAAGAATCAAGTATAGGAATTCCAATCTCCATTAAACTTCCTCCAAGGTTCCTTAAGCAAAGAGCAAAGAATTAGGTGCTACTAGTCAGGTCTTCAAATAGTGGAACTCTAACAATAATTCAAGTATTCGAAAGTTATGAGACGTAGAATTCCTTATATATAGCTAGATTCTTAACTTTATGAGGGAGCTTAAGTTCCATTTATTTCATATGTTATCACAATTTGGGTTCCTTTTTTCTTACTTCCTATTTCCATATAGCTATTGGATAGCCAGGTGGTAAGCCCCATCTACTAGCTAGTCCCATGGTGATGCTATGTTTAATATCATTGGTTAAAAAGATTTCTTAATATGGATTAGTATGTTGTAAATCTATATATGTCATTCATGTTTATAGTTTTAAAAGGTTCTAGTATTTCTTTTTTCTTCATATAAAATATAAATAATATCTTAAAGCTATCTTGGAAAAGTAATCACTTTGCTTTGGAAAAATTTTGTTTTCTTGACCAATCTACAATTCTCAACCAATTAACTTTTAAATAATTAATATTTTAAAGAGCCAAAATTTTAGACTAGATGGTTATAGAAAAAGAATACTTAAAGAATATATGATTGACAATTTTCGTGTCTTGATTATAGAACTTGCTATATAGATTGCTTGTTTATATCTTGAATCTATCTTCAGTTCTTAGCCTATTCTTGATGACTAGCCATAGAATGAAAGAGGCTTTGGGAAAATTAAACTTCAACCGAACCAAATTGTTCCATTAAACTTGGTAATTAGGCACTTTTAACACTTACAAGCAAGATTTGTTGGTGAATTTCATGGAATTATGCTTCAACTAGATGATGGTATCATTAGTTTTTGCGTCAGGGTTATCGGGAGAGATTACTTATTAGATAGGTGAACCTCTAATATTGTGATGCCATTGACCCACAAGAATGATTTTCTTAAATGTTGCTTTGTCTGACATTAAATGTCGTATTCTCTTCATATTTGGTACTAAGTAAAGAGATCCAAATAATACTAAAACCAAGTGTTAATCCTTGATAAATGCATATTTGACTATATTTATACACCCATATTTGATGTATTTTGCTTCATATTTTGTAGTTTTATTACATTTTTGGTACTTAATTTGCTCAAAGTGCATCTACATGTAATAATTACCTTCATGGACTAAAATGAGAAGAATGATGGTGAAAACGCGAAATAAAATGAATATTTGAAGTAAAGTAGAGATACACAATCATTTATATGTCTGTGCACGTCTCTTAGCCTATGTAGAATCATAAATTCTAGAGATTTTGGAATATAAAGGGTTTAGTAAACGCTGTGTATCTCTTAGAATCCTAAAATTTACTGTAAAAAGACGTGAGTGGAGGCCAATAAAGGAGCAGAATTTCAGAGTGAATTCCAAATGTGAAGAAAGTTTAGAAGGGACAATATTGATCTAGAGAAGTGGAGAACACCGAGAATTCATCAAAAGATCCAATAGAATACAACATCAAACCTTAATTTGTAAGAACATTTAATAGAAAAGAAGGGAGATTTAGAATTATGAATTGTTTGTTTTCTATTGTTTTTTTTCCTTTTTATGTTCGTTTCTATCATATGTAACTAAGCACTTTTTAAGGTCTAGGTGTGATGAACCTTAGTTTGTGCTATAATATGTTTTGATTCTTTTATTTAATACAATTTTTTTGAATGATCTCTTGTGATTCAATTATGGGTTTTTTATCTATGTCCTAATAGATACGAAATATTAGTACATAAGCTAATTTCATAACATAAAAATTGAGAAATCTTGTGTATAAATAGATCTAACATAATTGAAAGGAGATGATTGGAAACTTAGAGATAGATCGACATAAATCCTTTGGATTAGGGTCAAACCTAATAGCGGAATTCAAAAATCGATAAAGCAATCTTAGAAATTTTAACCTAAATGATTTCAGTTAATAAACCTATTATTTAGTTGTTAGTAGTCTTGAGAGGTATATTAACATAAGATAGAAATTTTCGCAGTCCAATAGTTAATAAAACACTTTCATGATAAAAGGTTAATTATCTAATGGCTTTACGGGGATTCATTACTGATAAGATCTCATCTTGAATAATTATTTGATATTATGTCCTTTATTTTTAATTTAATTTTATGTTTAAATGTTAAAACTAATGTTTGTTTTGTTTTAGGAGATGAAAAGTAGAGATTGCATCAAATTGGGACTCTATTGATGATAATGACAAATTTGGGATAAAGTGAATAGATTGTTGCAATGGATAAGGCTGATTACTTGAAGAGTTGGAGTTTAACTGGAAAATTTAACCTTATCCTTATCATGAAGGAGTTTGATTTTGAATTTGTTTTAGATAGACATCTTTACAAGTTAGAGTTAGATTAGGATTAGATTAGAAAACCCTATAAAAGGGGCGTTTCTCATAACAGAAAAGGGCTCTCTCTTCTTACGTGTTTAGAAATTCCTCAGTCTTTATTTTATTTTTGTTATTGGAGTGAAAGCCGTGTGTGGCTAAACTCATCATTCTGATTCTAGGGGATTCAGTACTCTGATTGTAACTTTGTGAGGTTTTGTGTTTCAAACTTTTATTCACGTTTTAATTCAAGTATTTCTTGTTTTGAGTTCTTATATTTCATGAATGATTGATATTCGATCAATCTGATAATTTAATTTAATATTGATTATTCTATTCCTATCCAAGAATTCAGTGATCCATAATTGTCATAAAGGATTGGTACAAGTAGCAAATAGTTTATTTATGAATTTCCATATTTAACTTATGATAAACAAGAAAACTAAGTTAAATAGTTGCAACTATCTCAATTATTTAATTTAGGGTTTAGTATTTTCTCGGAGCTTATTGCTATCATTTATCTAACATGGAATGCTATCACACACAGTCAATAGATGATAAGTTTTGGTTTGGATGCTGGGTTTGAGCCAATTAATTTAGGAAAATTTGAGACTTATTATGACTATCCTATATTTTTCAGACTAACTGCTTGAATCGTGAAAATATTTTTTTTGAACCAATGATCTATGTTACAATTAGATGAGATCTTTCCCTTGAATCAGAGTTTGGTAATCTTGACTTTCTCATATTTAAATTTAGTTGATTTAATTTGTTTTTGCATTAATTTTAGTTAATTAGTTTCTTAATCAAAAACCCCCCATTTAGTTTTATGACTTGAAATTGAGAAACTAGTGTTCAGTTCTCTAGGGATTTGACCTAGTTCCATGATTACTACAAGAAGTTTGGAGAATCGGTATTATTTTGGGGGCTTCGACAACCTGTCCAATTACCTAGATACTAATTCTTTATATTGATTGTTTTCTAAGAAATTTTCTTTATTCTTTGATCATTATTGTTTCCTAATTCATTTTAATTGTTTAAATATTATTTTTAATTAAAAACCAAAATCTAATTCGTAGGATGGATAATAGAAGAAAGGTAAATACTAGTAATCATTGTCTTCATGGGATCGACTCGTACTTACCTGTGCTAGCTACAACTACGTCTTGCACTTGTGGTTAATTCAACATTGACAAACTTAAACCAAGTCAATCAATCCTATTTTCAATAATGCTCTTCATTTGAATGCTAAGGTTCTACCTCATTCACATCAATTAATTTAGGGCATATGAAACAATTATACTATGTTTGGTTTTCCAAAAAGCTTATCCCTCTTAAGAAGGGAGCAAGCATCCATTAGATATGAAGTGTCTATTCTTCATTCAATAGTCTCTAAATCTTTTTTACGAGGAGCATGTTGTTTATAGATTGTATAAGAGTGATGCCAAACCCTCCTCCATCTTTTAGCGTATAAATTTATGTTCATTTGACTTTAGCTTCACACGCATTAAATCCTTCTCCTCTACAATGGAAGTTTTTTTAGGATTTTTATGAAAAGATTTTATCAATTCCTAAGGAGAATTAAATATGAGAACCAATAAATATGAAGATTATGAAGGATTAAGACTATAAGTTGGAGCCTGCCAATATAATAGAGATGTTTAATATTCCAAATATTAATCCTTTGATGGATTTAATCAAAAAAGGGTTACAAATTTTTACATGTGAGCTTCTTAGTGGTAATTGAAATACCCATGTAAGTGAAAATAAAATCTCTTATTTGTAATCCTAATATACTAGAGATGTTGTTAGTGAAAGATTGTGCTTCAACAATGATGAAGGGATGGCTTTCATTGAGGTTGATTGTGAGGCCAGAAAATTGCTTAAAGGTGTACAAGGAACTTCAAAGCAATTCAACTGAGTAAGTATTAGTTCCACTTAGAAGTAAGAGATCATCCAAAAAATGAGAGGTTGAACATTTCATATTCTTTCATTTCTTGAGATTGGTAAATTTGCAATCCTGATTTATGTTGTAACCAATAAGCCTAGCAAGGACTTTAATGCATAAGGTAAGTAAATAGATGAAAGGGATCACCTTGTCTCAATATTTTGGCTCTTTTAAAAATTTGTGTAAGGTCACCCTTGATTAAGATGCTAAATGAAGTGTTTAACACACATTGCTTTCTTTAATTGGTGAAGCTTGAGGGAAACTGAATGTTTTAAAACTATCAAATAAGAAGTCCTAGCTCATTAAGTCAAAGGCTTTATTGAAATATATTTTTGTAGCTTAACTTCAATTAAAAGATTTCCTATTACAGCTTCTGAATAACTCTTGTGTAATAAGTATATTATCACTTATAGTTCTACCTTATATAAATGTTAATTGGCTTAGAATTATAATGTTTTCAGAGCTAACTTCAACTTTAAGGAAAGAAATTTTGATATGATCTTGTACATTGTGTTACACTAGGATACTAGCCTGAGTTCTTAAAAAGAAGTAGGAATTGATACTTTATGATAAGATATTTAGGTTTTGTTGATCTCTCAAAATATTTTGACACCATTGATGAATTTCAAGATTAAGGTAGTAACTTGATCTCCCATTAGGGTCCATATTTTCCAAAAGAATAGGGTATTTAGTCCATCGAGACTAAGTGCTTTATGAGGGTTGAGGCTAAACATTGCCTTTTAACATTTTCTCTATTAAAATGGGTACAGAGGAAAATTTCTTACTCATTACAGATTGACATCTGGATGAACTCCTTTAAGACCTACATAGCTGAGTAAACAATATTAGTAGTAGTTAATGTAATTTATAGGTAGCTTAGAGCTAACTTCTTGATCTTTTCTTATTTCCATGTGATTTATCCATCTTAATTAGCTTTAAAAGTGATCTTATGATGGTTTCTTTCAATTAAAATGGCATAATAAAAATAGGTTGTTTTCTTATCTCCGTCTTTTAACCTCTAGACTTTTGATTTATGGCTTAGGAGAGAATTATGCACCTCTAATTCTTTGGTGTAGCTTGATAATGTTTGGTTCTCTTTAAGCTTAAAGGCCTCAAAAGTAGGTTTAAGATAAAGCTAATGTTGAATCTTATTAATAGATTATCTAGAGATCTAGATAGTTATATTTGTATCATTGAAGTGCTTTTTGTTTAATTTCTTAAGCTTTTGTTCATTACTTGCAATCTGTTTACACATTTAAAAGCTTCAAATACATGGAAGTCAAAGGACATACTCCATACCGTAACTTCTTCAAATCCCTCTAGATTGAGTAAGTTGCTGTTAATTCTAAAAAGTGAATTCTAGACCTTTTGACCTACCAGATTGTGAATTTCAATTAGGAAATGATCTAAATAGAAGATGTTGCGAAAATGAGATGTTTAGGGGGAATTCAAAAGACCAAAGGCAGTTAACTAAATATCTATCTAACTTTCTTTAAAATTAACCATTTCCGACACTACCTGTTGCTTCAAGTAAAATTGTTTCTATCATATCTAAGGTTTGTAGTTCTTGATTGACTCATGCAATCTCTAAAATTAATATTTACATATTTAAAACTCAAATTGCTTCCTTCAAAATATTTAAAAAAGAAGATATTATTGAAATCCCCTAGTATCATCCAAGGTGATCTAATCCCCAAATGAATAACTTTCAACTTATTTTAGAAAGGATTCTTTGAAATGCATGATTAATAGTATAAACAAATGTAAAGAAAATAATAATTAGGCTTAGGATGAGATTTTAAGGAATATGGAAGAGTTTAACTAGTTTGTAGAATTCTTACTTTGGTATGGACAAAAGAAATAATGAAATTGGGGTGTGTTTTATGCAATAGCGGCCCTTGAATTGGTTTTCTACTAGTTATCTCCTTTATGTTTGATACAGCTCCTTCAATTCGGTATTATTGTTAGTTCCCTCAATTGTCAATTGGTGTTTGGTCTTGTTTATATTCTTTATGACTTAGTGATCTTTAATTTGAGTTGCCCTATACTTTTGAGCATCATTTTCATTATTCTATGCTATCTAGGGATTAGGTGACATTTGTACATCATGTATCCTGAATGTATGGATATCTGATTATATATACACTTTCCAAGTTAGTTGTTTTTTTTGATATTAGTGTAATCTTGGTTGAATCTTCTAATTTTATAGGATAAGAATTTAAAGTAGCATTTGATGATATATAAATTTATGGTAACGAATTATTATAGGAAGTTTTTCTTTGTTATCCTTATTCCTTATATTAGAAAATAAGGCTACAGATGGCAAAACCAGCTTGATATGGACTAAAATTAATGGGATTAATATATATTGGTCAAGCTTTGGATTGGCTTCAAGCTTTTGAAAAAATTAAGCTTTAGAGTAGGCTTAGGCTTAGGATCCATAACCCGATCCACCCTAGCATGCACCTTTCAAAAATATAAAATGGTGTTGTTTTATTAATTGATGAATGCATAAAATCCATACTTGAGCAATCCTCTCATCGTAATTATATCCATCTTTCTCTTCTCTCCCCCTAACCGTTTTTTCTACTATCTACTTACTACCTAGTCAAGTCACTACCGTGCTCCATTTAGAGTAAAGGAAGAACCTTTTAGCATATATGGGATCAATATTATACAACTTAGTCAATTTATCTAAAGTTATAGCTTCCTTTTACAGTAATAAAGAACCTCACTAAAGTTATGATACATTTGGAGGCTGCTACTTGAAAAACCTTAATAGGTAGTAAAGCAATGGAGCAACCATTTAAAATTGAAGAAGGAAGGTATGTCAAACTTTCAAAAGGCTGAAACTATTTTTATAATCGAAACGGTAACAAAATGACAGTATCAATAGAGGAAAAATCCTGTCTAATTTAGTTATTAAAATAAATTGCTAAAATTTAAAAACTTGAGGTAAACGAGACTTAGTATAGGGTTTAGAGACATGATAGATATAAGGAAATTATGCACAGAAACCTCTGAAAAGAGCTTGATAGTAGCTAAATAACACTAAAAGATGATAGTAGCTAAAAAACACTAGCATAAACTAAATAATTTGACAAGAACCTATCAATAGTCTAAGAGAAGAAAGATAAGTTAGGGATAAGGAAGACAAATGGAAGGATGAATGAGAGAAGGATCAAAGTCTATGTTTAAAAAGAAATTCCATTTATCACTAAGAATCCTAGAGAGGTAAGAGCTTCTTGATATATGACTATTTTGTTAACTTACAACCTTAATTCTTAGGAATTACTTCAATATGCCTAGGTATTATATTTGAAATATGTGTGAAGAAAATTTTTCAGGGTGGAAATATCTACATTATTACTACTAATAATTATAATATCACCAACATAAATTACCAATGAAACAAAGTTTGATTGTTGGTAGGATACGTAATAGTCACAATTACTTCTTAAACTTCTTTCGTAAATCTTTTAAACTAACCAAAAGGACTTTGTTTTAGTTTATATAAGGAATTTTGGAATATATATAGCTTTTTAGTTTTATCCATGTAATATATCCTACCTTTTGCTCAATATGTACTCTTTGAGGTCACCATAAAGAAAATGTGTTTTTAACATTCAACTAATGTGAGGTTCAATATCAATGTCATCTCAAATTAAATAAATGAACATATGCACTTTGGAAACTAGGAATGAAGTGTCACACAAATCAAATTCATTAATCTGAGCATATTTTTTAGTAACTAAGCAAGCACTGAAGCATATTACTAAACCATTAAACTATCCTTGATCATTGAGACCTACTTGCAAGTAATAGCCCATTTGCTTGTTGGAATGTTTATTGATTCCCAAGTATCATTTTCATCCAAAGTTTCCATTTCTTATTGCATAGTAGTTTGCAAACTAAGATGAAATAAATCATCACATATATAAGTAGAACTGAGATTCTATCTATAAATGAAGCGAAGAATATAATAAGTGGTCAAAGAATATAAATAAGAAAATGAGATGAAAACAATAATATCTACCTTTTGAAATAGCAATATGAAAGTTAAGACTAGGATCTTCAAACAAAGGAGTAGGTGAAAAACATGAGTTAAATGAATGAGAGAAATGAGTGTATTCTTGAGTAAAAAATGGTTTAGTGGTTTCAGTATGTCATAATATCTTCTTCTACTTCTACTTACAAAAGTTATGGAAGACTTCAAAAGAATGAAGTTTATTAAAAAAAAGAAAAAATATTAGCAAAGCCTAAATAACGATCCAAAATAAGAATACAACACTGTCTAAAAAAATTTATGGTCAAGAATATCTTAATAAAACACATTTTAAAGATTAAAACTAATTTAGAAACATGTAGACTAGCATCTTAAAAAAATGTTTAACTCAAATTACATGATTCTTTAAGGGATAAGGAACTAGTAAGAAAATGTTTAAATCAAATTACATGATTCCAACCGCTACACACAATCTAAGAGCTATCACCGTATTTCCCCCCCTCTTTTTGCCACATTCTCTTTATTTTGTCTTCTTCTTTCTTCAATTCTCACCCCACATCTTCCTCTCTTTGTTACTTCAACCTTCTATATTTAGCTTTAATGTTCTATTTTCTTCTTTATTTATGTCACTGTTACTATCTCAACCACCCTTTACCATCAATGGTAAAACATCTCTCCTTTTCCCGTCACCTTCACATTAGCGTTCTCTACCAACAAAATAAATATAACTTATAACTAATGTTTTTTTATGCACAAAGTTATTGCTAGTCACTCTTAATCTTTGCATTTCTCTTCCTCGTCACCAATAGCATTGTCAGTCACTCCCATTTGTTGAACCTATATAAAACAATCACTTCTAGTCACTATAACTCTCATAGAGCCACAAAATAAAAGAGAGAAGAACACTAATAGAGATATAATGATTCATTTAGGAGCTTCAAAATTCAGTACATTCCTTTG
>JANIHZ010000008.1:54823224-54845865 GCA_027478365.1 Erythroxylum rufum | reverse complement strand
ACCCGGAAATTATCATGAATGCATGTACAATCATATAATGTGCAAAAATGTGCATGTCACAAATAAATAATGCATGAAATGCATTATCCCAATTTCTCATCAAATTTTCCTCATGTGGGTAACGGGATGTTACACTAATCCAGGTCTGAAACCCAATTTTATTATACTTGATCCATTAACTTCAGATTAGACCACATCTAACTCTTGGATGGCTGCTATTCGTAACAGTCAAATATATTAATAATAGTAGTTCCAGATTAAACCAATCAAAATGTCAAATCTTAATTAGAAATCTAAAGAAGAAGGTTATATTGGAATTAAAGCCTTTTTTTTAATATTTAGCTTGTTTTGTAATTGCAAATATGACTCTTTATTTCTTTTATCTCTTAATTAAAAAACATGTATTTTCTTAAAATGCATGCATAAGAGAAATCTATATAAATTTTGATTTTAAGAAGCTTAATTTTAAGTAAGGATGCAATGGGCCAATCCTCCACCAATTTTTTAAATTTAAAAGTGTAAAATAACGTTCTTTTAAATTAACTCCGGATCTAGGATGCCCAAATCCAGGTTTGTTCGAGACCCCATTCTTCTAAGCAAAATGATGTCGCTTTATTTAGAAGAATTGAATCTCAGGTCAGTCTGATCTTAAGTCTGACCCATTAAAAACATTTGAATCTTAGGCCCATGGATTGACCCATTACTATCCTAATTTTAAGCGATGACTTTCAAAATAAGAGGAGCTTAATTTTTTTGTACAAATATACCCGATGCTTGGTTCTAAGAACTAAAATTAATACAAAAAGAGATTAATTCTCTTTCTTCTTTCCTATTTTTATCTATTTATATAACTCAAACAGGCATCATTGGAGACAGAGAAACCGTTAAAAATTTAATAAAAGTGATTTTTCAAACGTTCAATTCCTATTTAATAAAAGTACAACAATAACCTTAGTGCATAAAATCCCATACTTAAAAAGTCTGAGAAAGGAACATCAATTATATGCAACATTCTACAAAAAAAATCTCCGTAACTCAAGCCTGTGTCGTTTTGTTCATAAAGAAATAAGCTTACTAATTGCTCCAAGACTTACCCTCAATAAAAGTGAATTTTTTTAAATTTAAATTCATATTTATTATCTCAATTTCTGAATTACGAATTTACAAGAATATTCTTGTATTTTCACACCCAATTATCATTCAGGATTCACACTGTGGTGGTGATCTTTATCAATACCGCAAAAATAAGCTCGGACAGTTTTACTCCAATCCAAGTAGTTTCTATCATTTTACTCGCGTTTTGTAATCTTAAATGTTACAGGAAATGCATTCGAAACAACCACTCCTTATCTTTGTATTATCAGGCGCAGTCAACAATTGTGTTCGAAATACGAGGTAGGTCCAGCTATTCTCAGGTATAAAATCAGCTGCAATGCTTAACTATTCACAGAGACCAATAATGTGGAGGGCCAGAACAATTTATTCTAATTTCAGTAGCACCAGTTACTATCACCGAGAAGAAAAAAAAAAAAAAAAGAGCCTAACTTGGAAATAGTCAATAGTAAACCATTGGACTTAGACAGATATTTCAGTTGCATTGTTTCTGTCAAATTGATTTATCTTCCTCTCCTCATCTCCCTCACTTCTTCATCAGTTCTTTATGTACTTACCATTCACAACAACAAAAATAACATCAACAATAAAAATAACAAGAAGAAGCATAATAATCGGCTTCTAGGATGACATAATATAGTTAGTCGCCTGGCTTGGATCAAGCTTCTTCGGACAACATTCTTGGAATAACAGGGAGCTTCTCTGACCACACTAAACAGAACATTATTACTTACTAAACAATAAGCCATCCTAAGTTTATTGTTTCCATTTGCCATGCCTCAAGGCTCCTAGGCTATTCTAGGGATACAAGGGCTACCATATTACTTACTAGGCATTTAAAGCATGCATTAGTTACTAGTATGTAAAAAAAAAAAAAAAAAGAACAGTGTTAAGGGAGAAATCAGTCATCAACCACCAAATTTCTTGGTGTTTTGGGCATTTGTTCCAACCGCACGAGGTTAGACATCGTTCTTTGTCTAAAGCAAGAAGTGAGCATTGAGTTCCCTTTTTAACTTTTTCCAGTTCACATAGTAGGATGCATGAAATAACCAAAAACCAACAGATTCAGAGGTTAACAGTAGCTGTTTAATGCGGAAACTAACGAGAAATATAGCAGATGAAAAAACAATTGTTATGGTCAAATTAAAAGTTGTCATTTGTTTACGAGTGGAAAGAGATCAGGAAAGGGGGAGGTGAAGCAGTTTGGGGACTAGGGCTGCCAAGGATGAAGCCATCAAAACTCCAATCACATATAGTGACATACCATTGCATTTAAGCATACTGCATTCCCATATCAGGATAAGATGTCATCATGATCATCAAAACTTCAAATGCAAACCAGAAGGATCTGTCTGAAAAGAGTACAAAAGGATTCAAGCTACATGAGACGTGTGCAGATCATAAGAGTGAATAAATAACTTCAAGCTAAGGTAATACAATTAATCTCTTAACCAAACAAAGGGACCAACTGATTAATAAAACCGATAAAAGTACAAAACATGCAAGATGGTAAAAAATGCTCCTAAATGAATTCAATGATTTGAAGTCTGATTTGTCAAAGAGTAGACTACAGATAAACCCTTCAATTTTATCATGTAAGACATTCGTCAAGTCTAAATAGCAAGAACATGAAAACATCCAGCTGTTAACAACCTTTTTCTTTCTACCTGCTATTGATTTTTGAAGAATAAAAGAAACAAAGCAGTTAAGTATAGCAATAAGCAAATTTCATACCACATAGCAAATGAAACGTTGTACAAATCCTTGTTTTTGTATATGCTAATGGTTGCTGTAACACTACCTCTGGCGAGTCTTACAAACACCAAGTATTCTAATGCATCAGGGATAAAAAGAAAAGGCCTAGCTTCTTGCAATGATATGTGGACTGTGGAGACTGGAATGTAACTAGTTCAACAATATCTAATTATATGAATAGTTTCTAATACAAACCAGAGGGAACAATATCATTAATGTCCAATTTGCTCATTTCAGAACACTTTATCATGGTAACTCATCCAAGTACATGACAAGCAGTTCTAGAAGGGGTTCTGTCTCACAGTTTGTTTCAAATAACGTACTAATTCTGGACACACAACCATTAACTAGAACTAAGTAATGTTTTCTTCAGAGTGACAATACTCTTTATAGTGTATATGGACACCTACTTGCGGGAAGTGTCAATACTGATGTCTTTCTGTTTGCACAAGCTTCTTGAAAATTATAACAGAAGATATTAGTAGTATCATCAACAATGAATCCGTATGTTGATAGTTGGGTTCAACAGAAAGAAAAATTTACAAATAACAGAGAAAGAGAAGCATATGTTAAATGTTAATACAAACAAGTCAAACTAAGAGATCAAGAGGACAAATATATCCCGAAATGGGCAAAAGCTCAATGTCAAGAGCTTAACTAAGCTTTCAAGTGATGCAATTAACTTTAACGTTGTAATGATTCACAGCTTCTTGTAATTAAATTCAGATCAAAACTCAAAGTTATAACTCCTGATTTCATTTCAAGAATGCCAGCCAAAGAGTAAGCACAGAAGGGGAAGCAAGATAGCGACTGAAAAATCAAAATGACAATGCCTTACATTTGAAGAGGCAGTAAAATGCACATAGGTCTTTGTATAACTTGTCAAAACTTCAGGAGTTACCAAATTTGTTAATTTCATTTATAGTTTTAAAGAAAACACAAATGACTGTGAAATCTGCTTGGCATATATCTCGATTGCATTAATTCATCAAAATAACAGCAAGCAAACAACGAATACTTGAGCCAGACAAGGAATGAAGATATTATAAAAGAAAAAAGTAAACAAACCATCCAAAACCCAAAAGAGAACTGTGGTTATAGAATGCAACAAGAAAAAGTCTACCTTTGTCATTCGCTGATATTCTCTCCTGAATCATCTTCCCCATCAATATTCTCCTCCTCATCATTATCATTTTCGTCATCCCCTTCCCTTATTTTTGCAATCTCTGCCTGAGCCCGCTCCAAAATCTGCTTTTTCTGCAACTCCAAATCCCTCTGAAATTCTACTCTCATCCTCTCCAATTCCATCATCTGGTCTCTCTTACTGTTCTCTATCTTCTCATATATTTCTCCAAACTTCTGTACAGAATCAGCCAACACTCTCAACCCCTTTACGCCTTCGTTTGCGCCAAATCTCTGCCCAACATCCTTGTCCCCACTTTCCTCCTCTGATTCGCATGGACTGTCTCTCATCTCATCATTGCCATTTGCATGCTCCAAATACACCCTAGTGTCCATGAACACGAATTCCCCAGAATCTAATCCACAAGCCAAAGTAACCCCTCCACCTACTCCAAGCTCTTGCTTCATTAGCATATCCATCTTCTTGAAAAAGGCCCACTTGCTACAGTGAAACCCTTTTCCCTTCTCCTTTCTATATTTTCTCCTCAAACCATCCATCATTTGCCTACACTGATCTTCTGTTCTAAGAGTCTTCGATACTTGCGACACTTTCTCTGCAACCTCAGCCCAGTCCTCGGATCTCAAGCTGTTCCTACCCAATTGCAAGAACCTCTCTCCCCACACCTCAAGCAACACAAATTTGTCGTGCTCGCCCCAATCGGGCCCGAAATTCCCATCGCCTTGAGAAGAGAATCTACCGCTTCTGGGGGCAAATTCATAATTTGAGCCCGAGCTTTTCAGCTTTTGGCGTTTTGGGTACCTCTCAAAATCTTGCTTCTGTTCAGAAACACGAGGATAGACCTCGTCAAGGATGTCATCTGGGTCATCCGAGTCGTCTTCGTAATCACGGTGGTTGTAGTGGGTGGCGAGTGGATGAGGATATGAGGGGAAGTTTCTGGTGCGATTCAGAGGGTGAGGTTTTGGTGGGTACCTGGCATCATCCTCTACCTCTATCTCGTCCATAAATCTTAAACACAAATTAGCTGGTTAAAGTTGGATGTCAATTCTGATTTCTGGTTTGGACAACTTTTTAAGGATAGGTGGAAGACAAAACAATAGTCTTTGGTATACGAAGTTTCGAGGTATTAGTATATGAATATGAAAAAGGTTGTAAGAATATAGCCACAGTAGTGGTCCAACAACCGCCACTAGTAAATTAAAGAGAGATTGAGATGAGAGAGCCGAAAATTGTTCCCCGCCTCTAATCCTAATCCTTTTCAAGGACCATTGCCACACCATCCGTATCTTTCCATCTCCTAACGTAAAAAATGTGCTAAGCCAGCATAAACTTGCAAGGTGAATTGACATATATATTGTAGCTTCATTACAAGGAGACTTTCTTCTCTAAACAGGTCAGGCTGCGGCAGAATTTAAGAATTACAATCTGAAACTCTTGAAATTACGTTACCATATGGAGCAATAGTATGAAAATGAGAAAAGGCAGCTTTATATTCCTACAATGCACTTCTGGTGAGATCACTTTCCCTGTTCATAGCTAATAGAATGAAGCATTTTTATTTCAATATATAATTACAGCCAAGTTGACATCTTCAAAATGTGAATCAATCCAAGCCAAAAATAAGGAATCAAATTAAACAAAAACAATTAATTATGGCTACATATCTTGGTTTTGTTTTGAGATTACATTTTTGCGTTCCCAGAAGTCTGAATCCAATGCCAGCACATGTTCATCACCGATGCGATAGCATTCCGCATAAACAAAGACTCCATATGCTTACAACTTCTACGTTTTGTGGGGAGCAAAATTATGGAAGGAGAGGAAGACAAGAACATGTTGTCTCCGGGCCTAGATAAAAAGAGAAGAAAGGAACTAGGCATCTCTTGCATGTTGAACACCGAAGTCAGCGCCATAGTCGCCGTACTCCGTCGTCCCTCGGATTCCGCTGCCCCTTTTCTTTCTCAAGAAGAGAGCTACGACACCCCTACAATTCAAGGCTTGAAATCTCTACGTGCTCTCATTTTCAATCCTCAGCAAGAATGGCGTAGCATAGACCCTTCCATATATATCTGCCCGTTCCTTGATTTGATACAAAGCGATGATGTTCCTGCTAAAGCCACGGTTGTTGCCCTCTCATCCATCCTTAAAATACTCAATCACAAAATCTTTGATGTGAAAACACCTGGAGCTAGAGATGCTATCAATTCAGTCGTAACTGGGATTACCGGTTGTCGCCTGGAGAAAACGGATTCAGTATCTGAAGACGCTGTGATGATGAGCATTCTGCAGGTTTTGACAGGTATCATGAAACACGAGGCTTCAGTTTTGCTTGCAGATCATGCTGTTTGTACTATTGTCAATACGTGTTTCCAAGTTGTTCAACAGTCTGCAAGTAGGGGGGATTTACTTCAACGAAATGCTAGATACACAATGCATGAATTGATACAGATTATATATTCAAGGTTGCCAGATGTCGAGGTAAAACCTGGCGAGGAATCGGAGTCTGATACTGAAGATGTGGATACGAGTAGTGATTTTGATTCCGGGTATGGTGTTCGTAGTGCAGTTGATATTTTTCACTTCCTTTGTTCGTTGCTTAACGTGATGGAAGTTGTGGAGACAGAAGGGTATACTTATCATGCGGTTGATGAGAATGTTCAGCTTTTTGCCTTGGTTTTGATAAATTCTGCAATAGAGTTGAGTGGAGATTCCATCGGAGAGCATCCAAAGCTTTTAAGAATGATCCAAGATGATTTGTTTCACCATTTGATTCACTACGGGACATGCTCAAGTCCACTTGTGCTATCCATGATTTGCAGTACTGTTCTGAATACCTATCACTTTCTTCGTAGGTTGGAATTTTGATATTCGATAACTCTATAGTGCATGATATTCTAGTTTTATTTTTCATTATCTTAGAAATCCGAAACAAAGCTGGATGTCTCTGTGGTTGCAGGTTTATTCGTCTCCAACTAGAAGCATTTTTTGGGTTTGTGTTGTTGAGAATTGCAACTTCTGCGCCCTCAATTCAACTCCAAGAAGTTGCAGTCGAAGGGATTATAAGTTTTTGCAGACAACCGACATTCCCAGTAGAAGCGTATGTGAACTATGATTCTGATCCCACCTTCCGAAATATATTTGAGGAAATAGGGAAATTGCTTTGCAAGCTCTCATTTCCTGGAGCAAGTTCCTTGACTGCTATACAAGTCCAAGCCTTTGAAGGGTTGTTGATCCTGATACATAACATTGCGGATAACATTGACAAGGAAGGTGACTCTAGTCCTTCTGGACCATACCCTGTTGAAATTACTGAATACAGACCTTTCTGGGAAGACAATCCGAAAGATGACTTTGAGACTTGGGTAGAATACCTGAGAGTGAGGAAAGCGCAAAAAAGGAAGCTAGTACTTGCTGGGAACCATTTTAATGCAGACGAAAAGAAAGGTTTGGAGTATATGAAATATTGTCAATTGGTCTCTGACCCTCCAGACCCAAAAGCCTTGTCCATCTTCTTCCGCTACACACCTGGGCTTGACAAGAATACGATTGGTGATTTTCTAGGTGACCCTGACGAGTTTCACATTCGAGTTCTTAAGGAATTCACAGAAACGTTCGAATTTACAGGCATGATTCTTGACACTGCCCTCCGTACGTATCTTTCAACCTTCAGGTTGCCAGGGGAGTCCCAAAAAATCCAGAGGATCCTTGAAGCTTTCTCCGAGCAATTTCATGAACAACAATCTTCAGACATCTTTGCAAGCAAAGATGCAGTTTTCATCCTTTGTTACTCTCTTATTATGCTCAATACGGACCTGCACAATCCTCAAGTTAAGAAAAAGATGACAGAGGAGGAATTTATCAGGAACAATAGGGCAATCAATGCAGGGCAAGATCTTCCTAGAGAGTATCTCTCTGAGCTTTTCCACTCGATTGCAACCAATCCAATCACACTTTTTGGTCAATCAGGTCCAGTTGAGATGAACCCAGGAAGATGGGTGGAACTGATTAATCGATCCAAAATTGTTCAGCCTTTGATCCTCTGTAAGTTTGACCGTCGAATAGGGCGAGATATGTTTGCTCGCATTGCTGGTCCGTCAGTAGCAGCTCTTTTCGCCTTCTTTGAGCATGCGGATGAAGATGAAGTGTTCCATGAGTGCATAGAAGGGCTAATATCAGCAGCTAGGATAGCTCAATATGGTCTACATGATACTCTTGATGAACTCATTGCGTTATTCTCAAAATTCACCACTTTGTTAAATCCATATGCCTCCTCAGAAGAAACATTGTTCACCTTCAGCCATGATTTGAAGCCAAGAATGGCTACTCTAGCAGTTTTCACCATAGCAAACAGTTTCACAGATTCCATTAGAGGTAGTTGGCGGTATGTAGTGGACTGTTTGCTGAAACTCAAAAGGCTTAAGCTCCTTCCCCAATCTGTGCTTGAATTTGATAGCAATTGTAATTCTCCATTTGATAACTCTGAAAACATGAGAAACGAATCAGGTGTGATTTTCCCAACCCATGACTCGAGATTTGGCAGTCGTCAGAGTTCTAACATAATAAGTCGTTTCTCACATTTTCTATCAATAGATACAATGGAAGATTCAGTGGCACTTGGGTTGAATGAGTTTGAACAGAATCTGAAAATTATCAAACAATGTAGGATTGGTAGCATGTTCAGAAGTAGTAGCAACATACCAGATGATGGTTTACTAAACATTGGACGTTCTTTGATATTTGCAGCTGGCGGGAAAGGCCAAAAATTCAGCACACCACTTGATGAAGAGGAAACAGTTGTGTTCTGCTGGGATCTGATAGTTTCCATCACCTTGGTAAACAGTCACAGGTTTCAGAACTTTTGGCCTTCATTCCATGATTATTTGCTAGGGGTTATTCAGTTTCCTTTGTTTTCCCCGATTCCATTCGCTGAGAAAGCCATTGTCGGGCTTTTCAAGGTATGTATTGAACTCCTTTCTACATTCAGAGCAGACAGAGCAGCAGAGGAGCTGATTTTCAAGTCCATTAACTTAATGTGGAAACTTGATAAGGAAATTCTTGACACTTGTGCCGAGAGCATAACTAGTTCAGTGAGCAAGATCCTCACCGAATTCCCTGCAAATTTGCAAACTCACCTTGGATGGAAATCAATCCTCCATTTATTATCCATTAGTGGCAGACATCCAGAAACATACAGTCAGGGGGTTGAGGCTCTGATCACGTTGATGTCAGAAAAAACCCATATTTCAAGAACAAATTATGCATATTGTGTGGATTGTGCATTTGGATTTGTTGCACTTAAGAATAGTCCACTTGAGAGGAATTTAGTTATATTGGACCTTCTGTCAGATTCTGTACACTTGTTGATCCAATGGTACAAAGAATTCTCAGACCCTGGAAGCAATTTTAGTTCAGCAAGCATTGCCAGCAATTCCTCCTCAGAGGATAACTCCAAACTTTTTGGTTCATCCAATTTTGCCTTCAATCTATTTGTGAAACTATGTGAGGCATTCAGGAAAACCAGCTTAGCTCGACGAGAAGAGATAAGAAACCATGCGATACAGTCACTTTGCAAAAGCTTTAACCTGGTTGATGAACTTGACCTACCCCCTGCCAACTGCATCAGCTGTTTTAATCTTGTGGTGTTCGCCATGGTTGATGATCTCCATGAAAAGATGTTAGAGTACTCGAGACGTGAGAATGCTGAGAAGGAGATGAGAAGCATGGAAGGAACTCTGACAATTTCCATGGAGCTCATGACAGACGTGTACTTGCAGTTTCTGAAGCAGATAACAGCTAGTCCAGGGTTTAGGACATTTTGGCTTGGAGTGTTGAGAAGAATGGACACGTGCATGAAAGCTGATCTGGGTGAATACGGTGAAACCAAATTGCAGCAAGTGGTTCCAGGTTTATTGAAAAAGATGATCATGAAAATGAAGGAAGAGGAGATTTTGGTGCCAAATGAAGGTGACGATCTTTGGGACATCACATACATCCAAATACAATGGATAGCTCCTTCACTCAAGGAAGAGTTGTTTCCTGAAGTAGAATTCTAGAGGTTCAATGTTACGAATATGAGTCCTTTAGTTCCTAGGTTGTAGTAGCCAAATGCAAAATTTCAGTCTGGGATAGGTTCTTGTTTGTTTGGGAACTTATGTCATGTGAACAAGCTGTTGACATTGTTCTCTAAGAACGAAATTGCAAAGCAAGAAAAAGATAAAAAGATATACTTCTGCCATTGCAAATTGCCTTAAAGCACGATCTTAGTTGATGCAATGTACTTACATGCTTATTACAAATATTTTTCTTGGTTTTCTCGTTCAAATTTACCTCAAAAATACTTTATGTTGGATATTTTTGACATTTCCCGTAAAGTTGGATAACATTTAATTGCTTTTTTTTCCCAGTTTTTAATAATTTATCGGTTAAGTTACGTAATTTGATTCAGATAAAGATAATAAAGTAGTCCAATAAATGATCTAAGTCAATGGGCCGAAGCCTAGGTGAAAAATCGGTTCCAATCAGTGTAGATCGGACCCATATCAAGCTTGTTATGGGAAAGTCCGATATAGAAGCTATATATAAAGGTTAAGGTCTCCTACAATTGCTCATATCATTTATAAGCATACGGAATCTCTGATTCGTTAAGAGAGCTTACGTATTGAGAAAACTGTATAAAAGCATTAACTACGATCTGGTGAGGAGTTCGCGTGAAGGTCTTTATTGATTGGAGCTCGTTTCAGCATCGAAAACCACCTAGAAATTGTGATGGAATTGAAAACAGGTATTCCTGTATTTACTTCATTTATTTCTTTTTCACGTAGGATCTGGGACACTTAATAAGGTTCATGTTACATGTTATACGTGGTATTAGAGCGGTTACATGATCGGGTGGTTAAAAATGAAGTTTTTTTTGGTTTTTATTCATTAAGGCTTTCGATTGTTTTTTATCCATTTTTTTGACTTTTTTTACGCATATGAATGTGTGAAAGTGGTGTACATGAGGTTAGTTATAAAAAATGGGTCGAAAACTAGCCATAAAGTGTGAAAAAGGGCTTCGGAGTTGTCAAAAATTGTCCTCACCGTTGACAGTGATGGAGAACATCAGGTGTGTGCTGTACACCCGCCCAACTCGTGAATAGTACGGGCAGAGAGGCAATTCGACAGGTGTGTGCGTTGCACGTGCCAACCAGATGACAACACTTGGCTTCACCACTTTTTGGCCTCTAATGTACGTGCTACACACGACATGCATTCCCATAGGTAGCGTCGGGATAGATGCGCCCACCAGTTGTCCCGACACGTTGTGAAAGCAGGTACGTAAGCGTGGTCAGTGCGTGTGTCATATAGGATTGGTGTGTCTGCGTGTATAGTTGTACGAGCCACAAACGCCAACAATGGTTCAGTGCGTCGATGCGTGTATGGTTCATGCAGCGCACGGGTCAGACGCATATGGTGGGGCGTCTGGGACTGCACACAGTCTCACTCGACATACACTGCTGACATTATAGTGATGTCAAACTGACATTAGTGCTACAATATTGTTGACGTTAGCACCAAAGGAAAAAATTAAAAAAAATTCAGAATATTTGTAAAGGTGCCTAGGGGTATTTTGGGTTAATTTTCAGGTTGGGAAAATTTATAAAGTGATCTTTTCAATTTTTCTAGATTAATTACGTTGGTGATTTTATTCCGAAAAAGAATTTAAAGCATTTTAAAGCTATTTTTGAGCAAATTTGTGTGCTTTGAACTAACGTAAGGGAGACCCTTAAGGTTTCGTGTTTTGTGTGGTAGGTTCAGTGTTTGATATAGCACGATAGTCGCTCTGAATGATATTTTTTGTTATAAAAGTTTCGAATAAAGTTTAAAGACAATGTTTTCAGCACCTGTATGTGATAATTTGACACTGCATTTGGTTTTCGCATTTATTGGTAATACATTTTCATATACGGTACACCCATGTAAAATGTAAGGATAACATAAGGATGTACCCCTTATATTTGTGGACCTTTCAGGGTACTGATAAGGATGTAGTCACTAAAGTGGCCTTTCGACTCAGTATTTTGGTTTGTTATGCTTACATGTTGGGGGATGTCTCTGGTCTTATGTTTGGCTATTTTGTCGAAAAGTGTTGACCTTATATAAGATTTTGAGATGTGCATAAATGCATTAGATAGAAGAAAGCCGTTGCTTAAATGATCCATTCTCCCAAAAAGTGATAGTGTCATGAGAGTTGACGGTTATACTCTGATCACTTTTATGTGGTAGTCTAATTGCATATGTTATGCATTCTGCTATAAGGTATTTCATAATTTATGTGATCAAATTCTCGGTGTAGATACTGTTTTAACGCTTTAAGTATCGTTGCTATCCTACATTTATGTTGATCTTTATATTATCTTTTCTATTATGCAGTCACTTTTTTTTGTGAACAACAATGATGTCACTATTGAGACTTTGACTAGTTTCAATTTTAAGAAGTGGAAGAAGGATGTTGAGTTTACCCTGGAGACGGTTGACATCAACATGACGATGCTAGTAGAGAGATCTTCTCCACTTACAGACATTAGCTCAGAAGCTGATAAGGTGGCTTTGGCAATCTGGGAGTGGTCAAATATAATGTGTTATTTGACCATTAAGATGTTGATCTCAGATCATATGCTAAATGGATTACTGGACAAAAACATAACGAAGGAGTTCATGAACAGTATTTCCTAAAGATATAAGGTGTCATCTAATGCGGAGCTGAGCGCCTTAATTAAAGATCTATCTCCATGAGGTATACAGGAGAAGGAAGCATCAGGGAATACATTATCAGGATGGTTTACCTTCAGAGTAAGCTAAAAGCAGTGGATGTGCCCATTTTTGACACACTGATAGTGTACCAGGCCCTTAATACTTTCCCGGGAGAGTTTTGAATGTTATAACTTCATAGATCTCTCAGGATGAGGCTCGAGATATTAATGCCTTAATTTCTCGATGTGTTGTTGCAGAGAAGAAGCTGAAGATTTATCCTCATACAACCTTATATGTAGCAGCTAAAGGTAAGGGGAAGGCGAAGGCCCAAAAAGGTAAAGGTAAGAAATCCAAACCCTTTCCGAATATTTAGACTCGATAGTTTAGCATTACTAAAGGTCCACATGAGTTGAAGAACATAAGGTGCTTCTTCTACAAGAAGAAGGGGTATAGGAAATCTGACTGCCAAAAGTGCAAACTCTAGAAAGTCAAACAGAAGCTATCAGGTAACTCCTTAGCCTATATGATTCATGAATCCAATTTAGCTATAGCCATATTAAGTTCTTGGTGGCTAGATAATGGAGTTTCTAATTATGTTACTTCCACAATGCAGGGGTTCAGATCCATGAGAAGTCCGACTAAAGGAGAGGAGAAGCTGATAGTCGACAATAATGAAGAAGTAGATGTTTGTATGTAGGATATATAGGTTTGAACCTCGAAACGAGGTTTGTATTGGTTTTACAGGACACATTTTATATACTATCTTTAGACGAAATCTTATCTTTGTGTCAGCTTTGGATAAAGAGTGTTATTGTTTTGTAATTGATACTTCAGTCGTAAATATATTTATCAATGCAAAACATATCGAAACTGCCTTCTTATCCTACGAATTATATCAAACGTGTCTTACGCCTAATGAAATGTATGTTTCTTCTTATATTATTGAATTTGTTACTCGTAAGAGAGCTTTCATAAAGGAAACATTTTAGATGTTGTGGCATAAACGGTTGGGCAACATTTCCAGAGATAGAGTTGAGAGATTGATAAAGGATAACATTCTCCCAACTCTAGACTTTAGTGATTTGGAAATATGTGTTGACTGTTGTAGAGGTAAGTTCATCAAGATAAAGAAGAAGGGGTCAACTAGTGCTTCCGGCTTATTAGACCTCATATGTATGGACATTAGTGGACCCTATGAAGCTAAGTTAAGCAATTCTAGATATTTTCTAACATTTATAGATGATTATTCCTGCCACATATATGTGTTCTTGCTTAAGGAAAAGTCTAAAGTTCTTGATAAATCAAAGATCTTTAAGACTAAGGTTAAGAACTTGTTAGGAAAATTAATAAATATTGTCAGATCTGATCGCGGAGGAGAGTAATATGATAGACATGGTGTTGCATGACAAGAAAAGGGTCCGTTTGTCAGGTATTTGGAATCGGTTGGAATAGTGACTCAATTTACTATGCTAGGTAGTCCTGATAAAAATGGTGTGACTGAAGGCACATTCACACCTTAAAGGAAATTATAAGGTTGATGTAGAGCAAGACTAACCTACCCAAATACCTTTGGGGCGAAGCCATTAAGACGACTTTATATATATTGAATAGAATCCTAAGTAAGTCAATGCTTAATATGCCTTTGGAACTCTAGGTTGGTAGGAAACCAAGTCTTGCACACATTTGTGTGTGGGGTTGCCCTATTGAGGTACAATTATATAATCCTTATGAGAACAAATTGCAACCTCGTTCCACTCGTTGCTATCTAGTAGGATATCCTGATCTGTAGCATCCCGTCTCTTAAATGACTGAGATATTTAAAGAGTTAGTCTAATGAGTCATATGAGTGTCAACATGTAGAGCGAAATTGGTACAATTGTGACATGATTATTATAATTATATTCAAAGGCATGATATGAGCATACACATATGAATTGTGAATTAGACAAATGACACTTAATTGACATGTCCCGGGGTATGAAATATGTTAAGTGAAAATGATGTGAATTGTGATTTGGTATGTCTTGAATATTGGTATGATTGGATTTCAATTAGTGAATTGGAATTAATTGTGATTAATTGGGAGATTAATAGATTAAAATGTACATTTGGACTAAGAAAAATGCCTAGTAATAGGGTAAATTGATAAATGAAAATTTTGGATGATTTAGCCTATAATTTAGTGACATTTGGCATAGTTAAATGTGTGACAAATGGACTAGTAATTAAATGACAATTGGACCAATCTTGGCGTGACATGTGGACTGGTGACAAATGGCAGCATAATGAATGGATTAGTGGCAGCATAATTGTTGAACAAATGGTTAGCATGCCTTAAGACATATGGTGAGTTTACAAGTTGACACTTAGCATGATGATAGAGCAAATTTCAGCAGCAAAGTTTCTATTGTTTCCCTTACCTTTCTCCATCGAAATTGCTCCAACTCTTCTCTGTATTTTGTTCTTAACCCTAGCTAAATTTATGCATGAAAATCACACTTAAATCCTTCACCAAATTTCCAAGAAAACTAGTTGATTATGATCTTTATATTGCTGTTTGAAAATCACCTTGCTTTCACCATAAGTTTGTGTTGATTTTGCTTGCATGGAGACTTGGTTTAATCTAAAGTTTTGCATTGGATTGGAAGCCTAATAGGTAAGTAACAATCTGAGCTTTAAAGCATATTAAATGGTATGAGAATGATACTTGAATTGGACTGGAATGCATGTGATATTGGTGAAGAAGAATTGCTGGAATATGTTAGTTGTAGTGTTTTCTCTGAACATCCTTTGTTCTTTTTGTTATAAATTCTTTTCCTGACATCCATATGACATGAGACTTAAGCCAATAGACTCATAACACATTGTTCTTCATCTCCACCAAAATTTATGAACATCTAAATCCATTCGGAAAAGATTGAATGATAAATTTAGGATGCAAATGGTGAGTGTGATGGAATATTGTTAATTGGAATGATTTCACTGATCATTCTTCGGTATTTTGATTATATCTTGACCTGTATATTTCCAAATAAGATTCTTCTTAATTTAAATTGAACTAGAGACATTTGGCTACAAATTTTAATAAGACATTGAATTTGAATTCTGTCCTTGAAGATCTTGAAATTTAGCTTGAAATTGAATCTTGGCTTAGGCTATAACACTACCCGTAACAGAAATCATGTCCTGTTGTTATCAAATTAACTGTATTGATGTAGGTTGAATCTGACCAAGGTGTCTTTATAAAAGCTGTAGCTTATTCTCTTAGCTTTTAATTAGTATAAATTTTGTAATTTTTGGATATTGGAATTGAGAGATATGAGTTGTACAAATTGAATGCATGATCATGCCCTAGCCAAAATTTCAAATGTATTCAGTATGTAGTATTTTGAGCATAACTCATAGAATAATGAACCAGATTGTATGATCTTGGTGTCATTAGAAACTTAAGGCACAAGGGAACAATTATCTAGAAGAAAGTGTTACAGACATACACCATTTTCCTTGTCATATTGATCATATAAAGTAGACTCAAAAGTCTATTTTGAGGCAAAAGATGGAATGGTTAATGAATTAAGCATGATCAAGTGTATTTAAGGTATTAACCTAAGTGTTAACAAGATATATTTGATTAATAATGTTTGAATGATTATGAATTGTGATTAAGGAAACATATCATGGATAGTCATTAAGCATGCATTGCACATAGAACATATATATATGCATAGTTGAATATGTATTTGATTGATCAAGTCAGTAATGTGTACAATGTATATGTATTTAGACGCTCAAGATGTACGCCATCATTCCAACATTGCCAGACCATCCAGGCAATAACATATATGGGAGCATACTGTGAATAACCTAAGATGGTCTCACCTTGATTTGTTCTATTTAATACTGCATTGAATTGTTATATGTGACGTTTGTGTACTGAATTCCAGACATGAAATGTCCGAGGAGTTTGATGTATGCATAGCACATTGGAAGTGTTACTTGAATGTGAATGTAACTGACTATTTGTTTCTTAACTTGAATGTTGAATGCCGGACTAAAAGTTCGATGAAACATGTGAATGAAAAAGAATATGAATGTGTCTGAATGTGCATAATTGATCGAATTTGAGGAATGCATTTCATTCCAATGCATGAAATATAAAGGCAGTTGTGATTGATGTTGCCAGTGAAAAAGAGCTTAAAGCTCAGACAATTATGGAAAGAGCCTAAGGCTCAATGTGTTTAAATAGCCCTGTATCCTCAATGAATAAGGGACAGTATGAAAGAGGCCGGTATCCACAATAGAGACGGGACAATGAAAAAGGCATACAGTCATAACAACGTAATAAATGAATTGAGTCTCATAAACATTGCATTCAAATATGATATGAATAAATTGAATAACTGCATTGTTATGATGACTTCCCTTGTATGAATAAGTGATAATGAATTATATGAACTTGTGTTTGAATTATGATATTTGTGAACAAGTGATTCATAGTATTACTTGAAGTGACCAAGTTGATGTGAATTACATGATAATATGAACTGTTGTGTTGTATGACAAGAGTGAACCATCAAGGATGGTTACTGTACTGAGTTCGTAAAACTCACGAAAATTACAACAAGATTGAACCATTAAGGATGGTTACTGTACTGAGTTCGCAAAACTCACGAAAATTACAACTTGATATTTTAGGTTCAGAGGAGTTATCCAATTAAACCAATTAGAGCTCAGCCATTACAAATAAACATGAGTTAGGGGTCGGGATCAGTTAGCACTTACATATGTCTTCAGTTAATTTGTATTAAGCATTAGCAATTGTTGTACTATGTACACATGAATTTTGAAATGCAATGACTTTTCTTATTGAATATGTTTGTATTGAAATGGACCTAAATGAAATATGAGTTGTTTAAGATATGTCTGATGCATGAAAAGTTTGTAATGTGTTATTTTGATAGTCTTAACATACCAGCCATGTAGAGTATATTCTCGAATATCGTCGTTACGTTCGAGAATATGCTTTATGAGAGTGATGTGTTACAATAACATTCACTAAACTAAATCCTTCTAAAAGTGATTGGTAGGCCTAGATAGCATAGGGGAGTTTGTTTTCTTTGCATTCCAGTTAAAGAGAGGACTCTTCCTTCCATGTATTCTGCGCTTTTAGAGAGAAAAAAATGGCTTTTATTGTAGTTAACAGTCAATCCAAACATAGAGCTAAATTGATTCAAAGAATCCATAAAGAGCTTGATAGAAACCTCATCAGCCTTAGAGAATAGAAAGAGATCATCTGCAAAGAATAAGTTCACGAAAGAGACTTTCTTGCATCGACTGTGATGTTTAAATCGTGAACCCCTGCCAGTATTAAGTTTCAAGAGAGAGGTTAAGGCCTCCATGCATAATATGAATATATAAAGAGACATGGGATCCCCTTGCCTCAATCCCCTTTCCATGGGAAATTTTTTTGTAAGAATTCCATTAACCAAAACAATATAAGAAGGAGTAGAAATACAAGCTTCAATCCATTTAATAAACACCTTTGGGAAACACATCACTTCAAGCAGCCTCAAAATAAAGTTCCATTCTACACTGTCAAAAGCCTTCTTAAAATCTATCTTGAAAGCACAATTCTTTGGAGCTTTCTTCCTCGAGTAGCTTCTTAGCAGTTCCTGCACTATGGAGATGTTATCTCCTATTTGTTTGCCCTATAAGAAAGCACTTTAATTATCACTAATTAAGGACCCTAACACAATTTTAAGTCTATTGGTGATAATATTTGCAATCACTTTATATAAGAAATTAGAGCAAGCAATAGGCCTGTATTCTTCCAAAGATGTTGGATTACTTAGTATAGGGACTAAGAAGAGATAGGTTTTGTTGATTTCCTTTAACAAAATTCCTGAAGAGAAGAATTCTTTAACAACTGCTTTCACCATCGATCCAATCTCAGGCCAAGCTTTTTGAAAAAAGAAGTCATTAAAACCATCTGGTCCTAGAGCCTTTTTAGGATTCATTTGGAAGATAACCTTCTCTATTTCTAAGTCTTTAATAGTTCTAGTTAATAAAGCCTTCTTTTCATTGGATAATTTGTTGTGAATAACATAATCTAAAAGATGAGTGTGCACAGTTGTATTTCAAGAGATATAGAAACCTTTAAAATACCTCTTAGCTTTTTTCATCAAATCCTCCTGTTTACTAATATTTCTCCCATATGGCATGGTAATTTCCTTAATAGAGTTATTATTGTTCCGGGCTATGATTGAGTTAAAGAAAAATTTGGAATTTTTGTTACCTTCTTTGAGCCATTTAACCCTGGCCTTTTGCTCCATAACACTAGCATGATTATTAAGGGCTTGCAAATAGTCTAACAGAGCAAATTTTTCCCGAGATAAAAGGGAACAATCCCCAGAATTATAGGAAAGAGTACGTTGAACTTGGAATAACTTATCCCTGGCTACTGATATGGCTTGGAAAGTGCTCTCTCCTATCTATTTCTTAGTGACTTTAAGCCCTCTCTAATTAATTTAAGCTTCTGCACACATTTGAATTGGAGAGTTCCATTTACACTTGAAGTCACCCCTACCCTCAAGCAGTCCTGAAACCCATCTACATCGACCATGTAATTGTTGAATCTAAAAGGATGGCAACGCTTCACCTTTAAGAACAAATCCTCCATAATTATTGGTGTATGATCTAACAAAATAGAGTCAAAGAAAGAGGTCGTACTTTCAGGGAATTGTTGTAGCCATGCCTGGTTGAAAATAACTCGGTCTAACTTTTTCCTGAGAGACCATTCATTAGCTTGCTTATTATTCCAAGAGAAAAAATGACTAGTCACCTTAAGGAAGAATTCCCTTTTGCTTCCGTTCTATAGATAGTAGAATTAAAGTCACCTGAAATGAGTTAAGGGCCTACCACTCTTCTATGAAAACTCAGTAAGCTCTCCCAAAGAACCTTCCTCTGAAAACCATGGTTGAAACCATACACTACCGAGGCAAAAACAGATGTATTCTGCTTAACAAAATGCCACTTCATGTGCACGTCTTACATCTCCATTTCTAACACCTCAATGTCTACTATTTAGGGATCAAAACCAATAATAATTCTACCACAAGCATGAGCTTGATGATTAGAGAGAAACCGTCACTTGTTACCTAGCTTATTAAGAAACTTGAGATTTTCCAATCTGATTTTTATTTCCAAAACAGCAAAAATCGAAAATTTTCCTTTAACCAAAAAATTCTTTAGGGCCAAAAGCTTTTTGGGGAAATTAAAGCCCCTAACATTCCAAACTAAAATCATAAAGAAATGGCTTTGGAGCTTTGACTTTTGCTTCTAGTACCTTTCCTCTGTTTGACATTAGTAAACTGCTCTGCAGCCTCTTTTCCTTCAGCATTGCTTGATATAAAAGTGGAAGAGGTTGCCTCCACGTCAAAATCACCTTTTTCCCCCTCATGCGTAGTTGAAATGCCTTCCTTATAAGCTTCTTCCACTTTCTTCCTAATCTGGATTTCCACATCTGAATCTAATAATGTTGAAACAACTCTGGACACCTTGTAACTTGGTTTTGGCTAATCATTTCCAACCTTATCCACCTGGTTTTGATCCTTTATCATTGGTTCTTCTTGGGACACATTTTGACTTAATACTTGCTAATCATTCCCATCCTTTTCATCTTGATCTAAACCCATTAGTTCCATATAACTCCCTTTCTTGAAGATTTTCCCAGTAAGCATCTACCTTTTGCCTTGTAGCTTTAAAGAAGGCTTCCAATGGTAGTCCACTGTTATAGTATCTTCTTACAATGTTCCATTCAACCCTAGCCTCATAATTGGAATTTGGTCTGGTAGATCCCTTAGAGATGTCCATAGTAATACATAGTTGTGCATATCTTAATCTTTTCCTTTTTGGTGTATTTTCATCCATACAAAAAGGTTGTCCCAAATAACTTGCAATCATACTGAGGCCCTTGGTAGTCCAATATTCCAATGGAGTGTTGTATGTTCCTTCCACTATTATTACTTGTTTCCAGCTCTTCTTAAGATCCGAGGATGAGGGACCCTTTTTTGGTAGCTTGGAAACAACCATGGTATAAGAGGGTAATAAGGGAAACTCATAGTAAGAGTTTGCACAAAAGGCAGGAGGTTTAGGAGAATGCATAGCTGACAGACAAGGGAGAGGAATGCAGTGCAAAGACAGGGAGAAGATTTTAAAAAGTGGTTACCAACAGAGGGGAAAAACAGTCAAGGCAGACTGCTAGGAAAAACAGAAATCCCTTAGCAGCTAAAAAGGGGTTTAGAGAGAGAGTAAAGGATTTTTGGAAAGGAGACGAGAGACAACAATTGTTTGTAAAGATGATGAAGCAAGTGTTTGTGTCTTGAAAGGAAGAAGAAGAAGCAAGCAAAGTGCTAGGTAGAAGATTGAAAGCGTGTTTAGACCTGGCAAGGGATTGTGGCTTGCAGGGAAAATGAAAAGGAAAACTAGAGATCAGAGGGGTTAGAGGCTGGGGGAAGAGAGACGGATTAACAAATCCCATCTTTTGAAAATGGAGAAAGGTGAGGAAGAAGGAGCAGGAGTAGAGCAAACCTATGGATCATAAGCAAATCCATGCCTCGAATCTCAGGTGAGTATGGAATCAGTACAATGTTACATGCATAAAACAAGAGTCGTGCACAAATTTTCTGTTTGATTTAATTTAATAATCTTTATTGTTAAAAATCAATCGGTTTATTAATTAAGCAATCAATTTTCATAAATTAGTCAGTTTTTATAAACAAAAATAAATCGCTTATTCTTTATTTAACAGTCTCATTTTTCAATTAAACTTTTAATTTTTCAATGAATAAGGATAATCTTCTTCAATTATTTTTAAATTCTTTAATTTGATTCAATCTTTAACCGATTTTATGACGGTTGAATACTAATTGAATCTTTTAAACTCTAAACTTCTTGTCTTACCAGTTTAACTTCCTATTCAATTTTTAAAACATTGATAAATATTGACACATTACCTTAATATTATTTAGGTGAATTTTCGATAACTATTCTTAAGATTCGAGGATGAGGGACCCTTTTTTTGTAGCTTGAAAACAACCACGGTATAAGAGGGTAATAAAGGAAACTCATAGTAAGAGTCTGCACAAAAGGCAGGAGGTTTAGGAGAAGGCATAGCTGACAGACAAGGGAGAGGAATGTAGTGCAAAGACAGGGAGAAGATTTCAAAAAGTGGTTACCAACAGAGGGAAAAAAAATAGTCAAGGCAGACTGCTAAGAAAAATAGAAATCCCCTAACAGCTAAGGAGGGGTTCAGAGAGAGAGTAAAGGATTTTTGGAAAGGAGAGGAGAGACAACAATTGTTTGTGAAGATGATGAAGCAAGTGTTTGTGTCTTGAAAGGAAGAAGAAGAAGAAAGCAAAGAGTTAGGCAGAAGATTGAAAAAGTGTTTAGACCTGGCAAGGGATTGTGGCTTGCAGGAAAAATGAAAAGGAAAACTAGAGATCAGAGGGGTTGGAGGCTGGGGGAAGAGAGACGGATTAACAAATCCCATCTTTTGAAAATGGAGAAAGGTGGGGAAGAAAGAGCAGGAGTAGAGCAAAACTATGGATCATAAGCAAATCCATACCTCGAATCTCAAGTGAGTAGGGAATCAGTACAATGTTACATGCATGAAACAGGAGTCGTGCACAAATTTTTTGTTTGATTTAATTTAATAATCTTTATTGTTAAAAATCGATCAGTTTATCAATTAAGCAGTCAATTTTCATAAATTAAACAATTTTTATAAACAAAAATAAATCGCTTATTTTTTATTTAACAGTTTCATTTTTCAATTAAACTTTTAATTTTTCAATGAATAAGGATAATCTTCTTCAATTATTTTTAAATTCTTTAATTTG
>JANIHZ010000008.1:54592457-54606047 GCA_027478365.1 Erythroxylum rufum | reverse complement strand
AATATATTATTAACAAATCATAATGTTAATACATGAATCACAAATGTTCATTGGCCTAGGGCACACTACTAACATTAGTGTCTCCACATTTGTATCAAGCATGCTTGTTTCTGCCAAAGGATCAGATTATGTTTCTGTTGTTGTGGCCTTTGTAGTTTCCAATTTGTTATTACTGTTGGTCAGCTTATTAGAAATTTGGCTCATCCCCAATAGAGTTCTCATATCAGCATCCACAGCATAGACCACAGGTGTCTCTGCAACAACATCAATAGGTTGAGCAGTAGTCACAATGGTACTCTGTTTTAGAAGATTCTATGTTGGTATCTTCGTAGTAGTCTCCAATTGAAAGATCCTCCCAGTTGGTTGCCACTGTTTGTTGGCATTTGGTTTCCAAGGGTAAGACAGCTGTATAGTCTTCATAACCATTGCATCCTTATCTCCCACACTCATCACCAAAAGATTATCCAGAAGAATCGTTGACTTAGGTATCTCAATGCACACTTTTGCGTAGCCTACCCTCTCCATGTGTAGTGTTTAAGAATCTAAGTTTAGAGGTTTACCTAAGGAGCTCGCCACATAGCTTAACCCTTGGAGCGCCCATAGTTCCATAAGTAGGTTGTGGAAGTGAACCCATAGTGGAAATTTGTCTTTTAAACCTTTGACCGTTTCCATGCCTAGACTCCACTGTCGTAAGAATAAAGGTTGATCTCCAATGTGCCATGGGCCTTGTTCGGTGATTTTCTACACATCAAAATCCTTGCCATATTTGAAGAGAAAGGACCCATCCTCACGTAGTAGGACTTTCTCCAGTCCTTTGGAACTCCACCTGGCTTGAGCCCAAGAATTCACTACCGGAATGTTGGCCTCTTGCTCCAAGAAAAACCAATGAGAGCCGAGGACCATAGCTGAATGTCTGCATCAAGAATTTCCTTTAGGGGGCATATTATGCCGTCATTTAATACCTGTTGCAAATGTGTCAGAGCAATTTTGGGTAACTGGGGTATCAGTTTTTGCTTCTAGGCACCAACTGGTTTTGCATTTGTTGTCACCACCTTGGGCTCTAGATTGCACCAAGAAGTCTTCCTTTAGGCCTGAAGGCTCTCCGACTTCCATCCTAACACCTCTCAGCCCTATCAAGGTCTAGCCTGTAGGAGGAGCGAACCCAACAGAGATGTCAACGCCAAACTCCTCCACCGCTCGAGGAGGCGGCCCACCATCATCGGTAAAAACCAGGGATGTTGCTATAGAGCTCCCATAGGTCTTAGCCCCACTTGCTTCTCTCTCTAAAGTTGGATCTCCACTAGTTTTGATCACTAGTGGTAAATCTAGATCTAGGTTGAAAGAGACACCTTCTGTAACATACCACTCTTATAGAGAATTTACCCAACATACCAGAGTATATATGAGCACATACTCTATGGGAATGGCATGTTGGAGCATATCACATTATCTTAATTATGGCATCATATATATCACAAGACTCTCAAAAATTGAACTTTCCCATTCCATTAACAAACATAAACATATATTATCATTACAATTCATAAAATATGAGAGCCTACAACTCCATACAAAGTGTGCTACATGAAATGGGATGCTAAACTAAAATATCCTAATAGGACTCATCAGTGTCAGTTAACTAGACCTTTGAGCCATATTGTCCCCAAAACGCAAGTACTATATCTCTATTTTATCAACATAGGAGCTAGCACTCTTTTAGACCTGAAAAGCAATGTTGCAATTTTGATAAGTTTGCGAACTCAGTGAGTGAACCATCATCAATGTGCTCACTTATGTCAGAATGTAATAACAATTATAAAGTCCAATTCATCAAATATAACATATAATACAGTAATTCATACCATATAACATTCTTCAGATTTAGGTAATTCAATATTTCACCTCAGTTCAATAAGGCATGTTAATTCAATCATTCAATAGGGCATATCAAATCGATCATTTAATATACACAAGAATGTATATGCAAATGCACATTTGACTCTACTTCATTTTCACTTTGTTATGACTGAGCGCCTATACTGTCTCATACCCATCGTAGATACCAAGCTCATTTCTGTCTTGTATCCGTTACAGATACCGGACTCATTGCATCTGAGCCTGAGGCTCTTTATCACATTTTTGAGCTTAAAGCTCTTTTTCACATGTTGACTACTTCGGTCACAACTCCTTTATCTGTTCATGCATATCAATGTCATGAGATGCAACAGTTTACAAATTTTTCATTCAGTATTCCTCATTCAATGCACATAAGTCATATATCACTTCCTTCAGATCTAAGTCCGGTATTCGTGTTCTAGTTATTCACACATTCCACATTTCATATATAGTTGGAAAGCACTTCCAATATATTCCCGAATATCAAACTCCTCAAACCATCAATGTCCGGAATCATCACATTCATATAAATAACAATTCAATAATAAAAGTTAATCAAAATCAATTCATTCGTAGTGAGAAACATCTAGGTTGACTTACTACACATATAATTCAAACAGAAGCACACGTATAATTGAGTTTACACATCTAGGTTGACTTACAGTCTACTATAATAAATTGTTGCCTTGACAATCCATTTACACCCAACTCTCTTGAACCCTTCAGGAAATTCTACAAGGTCCCAAACACCATAATGTTCAATGGATTTAAGCTCATCTTTCACTACATCTAACCATTTATTAGCATTAACACTATTAATGGATTGTGAAAATGAAACTGGATCATCATTAATTCCTAAGTCATCTTCCAACTCTTGTAGATAGACCACATAATCACTCGAAATAGCAGGTCTCCTTTCTTTTTGGGATCTTCTTAATGTTATTTCCTTGTAGGTTCATATTGAATGTCAGAAGCATGTATTTGTTGCTCTTTATGATTGTTATATGGTGCAACAATTTGAGTAGTGGGAACACAAGTCAAAGGGACTTGTATTCCAACTTCTTTAATTTCTATATTTCATAAAACATCACTCCCACTAATTTCACCATTCTCAATAAACATAGAATTTCTAGTTTCAACAATTCTTGTACTATGGTTAGGATAATAAAATCTATACCATTTAGATTTTTCTGGATAACCAATGAAATATCCACTGATTGTTCTTGTATCCAGTTTCTTTTGTTTTGGATTATAAATCCTTATTTCTGCTTGGCAACCCCAGACATGCAGGTGCCTTAAACTAGGTTTCCTACCAGTCTACAATTTAAAAGGTATCTTCGGAACTGCCTTACTAGGAACCCTATTTAACAAATACATGGCATTTTTTAGGCATACATCCATAATGATAAGGGTAGAGATGCATTACTTAACATACTTCTAACCATGTCCATTAAGGCTCGATTACGCCTTTCTGATACACCATTTTGTTATGGTGTACTCGATATTATGTACTAAGCACATATGCCATGCTTTTCTAGGAATTTAGCAAATGGACCAGGGTGTTGTCCAGTTTCATCATATCTTCTTTAATACTCACCACCTCTATTAGACCTAACTATTTTCACTTTTCTATCTAGTTATTGCCTTTTAACTTTAGTTATATAAATTTCTAAGGCATTCACTACTTGAGATTTCTCATACAATAAATAGACATATCTATAACGTGAATAATCGTCAATAAAGGTGATAAATTATTTTTCTTTATTGAAAGAATTAACATCAAAAGGTCCACATATATCGGTGTGTACAATTTCAAGAAGCTGAGTGCTTCTCGTGGCACATTTCTTTGTGTATTTTGTTTGCTTCCTTTAATATAATCCACATAAATATTGAGATTAGTAAAATCCAAATCTGGAAGAATTCTATTCTTTACTAATCTTTCTATTCTTTCCTTGGAAATATGACCCAAACGTTTATGCCACAAGTAAGCAAAACAGTCATTGACTAAACTATGTTTAATTCCAACTTTATGATGCAAAGTCATAAGAGTTTCAGCATATAAATTATCAATATTCAATTTATATAAACCATCACAAAGTATACCAAATCCAATCATACAAGTATGCTTGAACAAACTGAAACATCCATTACCAAACTTAAAAGAGTATCTAGTAACATCAAGTTTAGATAAAGAAATCAAATTCCTAGAAATACTAGGTACATAAAGAGTGTCAAATAAATCTACTAAAACATTTACTCTATTCCCCATAAAGACAAACTTCTTATTTGGGTTTGTGGTTTGGATCGTAAGGAATCCCTACATATTATTAGAAACATGAGTTGTACATCCAGAGTCAATCCACCAAGTATTACCTGGAACTTCAGTTAAATTTGATTTCAAAACATACATAAGCCTTAAGCTTACGTTTCTTTCAAACCAAGCCTTGCGTCATTGACAGTCCTTCTGGAAGTTTCTAGGTTTTCCACATAAATGACATTTGTTATTTTTTACCTTCTTCTAGATCTTAACGGAGGACTCCTTGGTCTTCAATGGTCCTTTC
The DNA here is from genome assembly GCA_027478365.1 of Erythroxylum rufum. Lineage (NCBI taxonomy): Eukaryota > Viridiplantae > Streptophyta > Magnoliopsida > Malpighiales > Erythroxylaceae > Erythroxylum > Erythroxylum rufum. The sequence continues at coordinate 54,601,590 of JANIHZ010000008.1, read as the reverse complement.
CCCTTTTCATGTTTCTTCTGTACTTTCTTACTGGCTCCTTGATATTTACAAAATGGATGGAATGATTTCCTTGAATCTTATGTCTTGTTTCCTCCTGAACTAACATACTGTGCCATTCATGCATATACCATTTATCTTTCATAGTATTATTGCTCATTTGGAACAAAACATACTCAGACGGTAAAGAGTTCAAAATGAACTGTACAAGGAAAATTTCATCCACCTCCGTTCCCAGAGACTTAAGTCTTGCTGCAATATTTGTCATTTCAATGACATGTTTATGCATAGTACAAGAACCATCAAATTTCATGGTCGTCAAAGTACCCATTAATGTCCCAACAAGAGACTTATCAGTTGTTTGGGAGCGTTGTTCCACAAAACTCATAAATTCTTTAGCACTTTCAATTTTAGGAAGAGTTGACTTGATGTTGTTTGCTATGCTCATTCGCATAAATATCAAGCTCAGTCTGTTTGATTTTTCCCAAGCTTTATAATGAGCCTTTTCTTCATTACTATTAGAATCAGTAATGACAGCAGGCTTCTCAACTTGAAATGCCAAATCAAGATCCAATACACCAATGTGAAATTGGACTTGTTCACTCCATTTAGAAAAAATTAGCCCATTAAATATTGGTACAGACGAAGCTTGTGAATGTAAGCACATAGGACAGAAACTGCAACAAATACATGCCTAACATTAATGCTTTGAGTCATAAAATAACATATTATATAGAAATAGATAAAAAATTATGTTAACAATTAATGTACATTAATGTTCTCCTTTAGGTGATACATCAATGCACAAAATAATCTTAATGATGCCAATAATATTTAACATTATTAGGTAATGATGCATACACTACTTGGAAATATTTATTATCTTTGGATAAATAATAAAACTAATAGTGCATTTACATTACCAACACAATCATATTCATTAATTATAAGAACAACCAATTAACCTTAGGGTAATTCAGAAATTTCTTATAACAATGAATTTCAATCTAATCATAGATAAGCATCATTTATAGCATCAATTTTGAGTGAGTGATTGAAAAATTCTAATCAATTTAGAACTAATTATCCTAAAGATTTTGATCACATTGGTGATTCACAAATCTAAAATAATATTGTTCCAAATTTGATAAATGTGTAAAATATTAAATATTCAATCATCATGTCATAAACGTACTACCAATCATTATTATTAACGTACATTCATACAAAACACTGTACATAATTATTATTAATCTTGATAACAATTATGTTGTCAAAATCCATAAACAAGTTAACATGCATATTCGTCATCCTCAATTTTTTATATATACTATTCACATTAACATGCATATATATTGTACTGTTGTTAATTATAATTAATTCTATACGTACACTAACATAACTGTTCATGCACGTATAATTTATTATTATTATTGTTGTTATTGTTGTTGTTCACGTTCATTCATGCATGCATAATTTATTTTTATTATTACTTTTCGCGTTCATTAATGCATGCATAATTTATTATTGTTACTGTTAACGTTCATTCACCTATGCATGATTTATTATTATTATTACTATTCATGTTCATTCATGCATGCATAATTTATTATTATTATTGTTCACATTCATTCGTCTTTTATTGTTTACTGCTATTAACACTGTTCACAAACTTTTCATCAATCCAAAACAACTAGCGATATAATATCGATGATGCATTGTCGTCTTATGTCACCAAGGGAAACATCATCACTATCGATAGCGAGGAGGGAAGTAAATAGTAAACATACGACACATGCCATCGTCATTGGTAGCGTCTACAATCATCAATTTTGTCCCAACAGAAAAGCATGAAGATTTTTCAGAAACCGAAAACGTAACGGAGGATTATAGAGTTCACAACCAGATGGCTCTGATACCACATGTAAAATTTCACTTCATTATACGATTATACAGGATCTTAAACATATATAATTCTCATATATAAAATAGTCATACCTTAATCCATAATATCGATTGATGTTGATTCTCTTCCATGTTTCTATTCTTTTACCTCTCTTTATCACTTATGTATTTTCTCCTTATTTGATGGTGTTATTGGCAGAAGCAACTTAATAGTCAAGAATTGAACCAAAAGAGGTGACGTTTATAAGTGGTTTTTTAGAAAATCACCTTTTAATTACCACATCCATTATGTCAGTATTAAGCGTTATAAACATTTATTACATAAGACATTGATAATCTAACACAAAAGAGTTTTCAAATTCGTTGTACTATTATAAAATATTTTTTTTATAATTTTATGATTCTCTCAACTTTTTTATGATAAAAATCAATTTTGAAATATATTCTTGTTAATTTAACATTTTTTAGATATGTTATATATTATATAAGTAGCTACATTATGAAGAGGTAATTAAATAGTAAACTACAAAAGGTATATTTCAAATAGATTGATTTATTGAATTATTAATCATATTAACAAAAGAGTGATTTATTTATTTTATTAGAATTTTAACATATATAATATATTTTTAATTTTTAATTAAGGTTAAATACATTGGACCTTGTAATATGGCTTTTAAAAATATCGGCTGATAAAAGTTGATGAAGAAAACTAACATAATAACTCACTTTAAATATTTTATAAAATATAAGAATTTTTTTATAAACTTCTTAAATTATAAAAGAATTTTAGTAAATTCATAAAATTTCCTAAACTGAGACAACTATTATTTTGTGTATGGTTGATTTATCTTTTTTCCTGTAATTTTCACCCGACCTCGTTGAGTTTACACCATCCATGTATAATTGACATGGACCATCGATCAAGAATAGGTTTACGTCTCATGCCTTTCATTTCAATTTTCACCTTAAATTCTTTAAGTGCACGTCTCGATTGGAACTTTCCACCTTACTCACAACCATTTCTAATAATTTTTACCATTAGAACGGAAATGGCTGTAAAAGAAAATCTTAAACCTCATATACATATGGTGGTAAGGAATTCTAGTTGACCAAATGGTCACTAATTTATAAGACATGAAATTATCTACACTATGAGGCTACATTGACCCTTCTACACTATTGTGAAAAATTGAACCGCGGTGTATATAGCACACATCGGATTCCGACAGAAGTGCAAATATTAAGAATGACGTTAAAATGCATTAGATTATGTTTGATAGCAGGAAAATTACAATTACGTAGTCGACTTTCCATGATGTGTAAAATTCAATGGCCGATTGTATTGGTCGATCGAAATTTGAGACATTGGCTCTACTACTCAGTAACTACATGCTAATATGAATTGGCAGTATCCTCTTGACTATGCTTATGTATTCCAGACCTAGTTTGTTTCCTCGTCCCATTTATGATCACTCTGACAGGGACATGCAACTCCATATAAAAAAGAACTCTTGTCTTGAACGCAAACAGAATGAGAGTTTATCTAACACTTAAGCTCATTCCTTGTCAACGTAATATTGGCAAAATGGTTGCATATTCATTGAACAGTTGCAACAGAAATATTGTTAGAGCCTACTTACAAGCATCTTAATTGATTGATCTCTCTAAGTAATTTTATAATTAAAAAAGAAACTGATTTTAAGGAATTAAAGGGAATTGACAAAGGACTCACTAAGAAATTATATAAATAGCTAAAATAGAGATAAGATGGTTTCTGATTAATTTCTTTAATTCCGTTTGCACTAATACCATAAATGGGATTTGATTAATTGACTCATAGCTATCTTTTTGAGGAAAAAAGAAAAAAAATGAGAGAGAACTTAAATTTAGGGGTCAATTTCCAATTCTTATCCAATCTTTGTCATACGTGTTTCACTCCCCACTCACTTGGCTTCTATAAATATAGCAAGCAGACCATCTGCTTACCGCCACAACCGAACGCCCAAAAATTGTTCTCTTCCTCATCCACAACCAAAACCATTTCCTTCTTTCTCTCTCTCGCCCACTATACACACTTGCATGCAACACGCACGCAATTATGGATTCCAATATAATAAATCCCAACCATAAGCTCAACTTCGACACTCAAAGAAGTTTTGCGGCAACATTTGGATCCCATTGCCGGGAAACTTTGTTCCCTGACGATCCTTTCCGGCAATTCAGGAACGAAAAGGGTTGGGGTCGACTCAAAACTGCCCTCCAGTACTTTGTTCCCATATTTGAATGGTTACCTAGATACAATATCAAGCTCTTTCGATTTGATCTTCTTGCCGGTATCACCATAACCAGTCTCGCTATTCCTCAAGGAATCAGCTATGCAAAACTTGCCAATATCCCTCCCATCATTGGTCTCTGTAAGTACTTTTTGTCTTGTTTACCTGTTTATATATTAATCCTTTTCGTACCACCTAATTATATGGTTCTGAATAAGGATGATCATTCATCTGCTACCATATTATACTGATTAATTAAATAACTACAGACTCAAGCTTTGTTCCTCCTCTCATCTACGCTGTTTTCGGGAGTTCAAAGCACTTGGCCGTGGGTACGGTGGCTGCGTGCTCATTGCTCATAGCTGAATCAATTGGCGACAAAGTGTCTGCCAATGATGATCCCAAATTGTATCTTGATTTGGTTTTCACGGCTGCTTTCATCACCGGAATATTCCAGACTGCTCTAGGCTTTTTAAGGTGACAGAGACTTCTGATTCTCTTTTAATGAATTCTGGGATTTTATATTAATTTTTGTATGATATTCTTAATAAAAGATATATTTTGATGTGCACAGACTGGGGATTCTAGTGGATTTCTTGTCGCATTCTACCATTACTGGCTTCATGGGAGGGACTGCAATCATTATTTGCCTGCAACAGTTAAAGGGTTTCCTTGGAATAACCCATTTCACTCACAAAACTGATGTTGTTCATGTTCTTCAAGCTGTTTTTAAACAACGACATGAGGTTTCACTCTCAACTTTCTTTATACTCTATATACATACCCAAATATATATATATATATATATATATACACCTTTCATAATTCATTTTCACTTTTAATGTTCAGATTCTTCACATTGATTTCTTTACTCGATTTAGACATATATATATACATATATCCACCATCATGTTTCGTTTTAAACATCAACTTTTCGTAAACGACTTCTGTTTCACAAAGCCACTTCTGTTTACTTATTCTCCATCTCTTTGTGTCTTCCTTTTCGTACTAAAATTTCCACATGCAATAATTTCTTCCAGCTAGTTCAACTATATATTTCAAAGAGGAATGGCAAGCTCAGTTGGCTAATTATGACTATGCAATCTTAATTATCGATACACAAAATAAAGTTGTTTTCTTCCTATATATGCAGTGGAGATGGGAAAGCGCATTGCTTGGCTTTATCTTTCTTCTGTTCCTACAGTTCACTCGTTACCTGGTAAGATCTTTTTTATCATCTTGTTTCTGTAGTATTTCTCTTTTTAAGAGGACTTTGTAACTAAAATCCATCTTTATTTAATTACTAAATTAAATAAAACTATTATATTAAAATTTAACAAAAATATTATAATTTTGAATTGAATCAATTATGAGTTCAATCTATCCTAAATTGAATCAATTTTAATTTTATTTGTTACGTTTAAATCGGTGAGGAAAATGCCAACCCTAGAATTACTGTAACGATGAACCATTATGCTCTTGATATGTGACGTGTGATGAGACACAATGACAGAGACCTGAGCGGCAAGTCATTCGTCCCACCACCACTGACCTAACTCAACTCAACACGACAAAAGACCAACGTAAAACCGTATTGGTGTTGGCCACAGCGTCTGCTGTCGACTGAAGACCAAGGCCGCACCTAACGAATAGGTCCATAGAGAGCGCAACTTTAACTACAATTTAATTGAAATTATAGGGTAAATGCTTATTATTTTAAACAATCTAAAGCCTGAAAATTATTTAACAATCTAATGCGCATATTAACTTGTTGGAAATATTTAATTTGATGCATTTTATTTATACAAATTGAGATGCTATTTATATACTTATCATTTCAAATTTAAAGAAGTGATATATAAATACTTATTTTATTTGATATTTTATTATAAGAAGATACGATTTTTATTACTTTATTTTCGAATATTTATTTTCTTAAGTTAAAAATAATATTTATGCTCAAAATGTTGGGCTCAAACTTGAATTTATATTACAAAATCAAGTATCATAATTTAGTACAAAGCTTGATTTAGACTCCTTAAAAAAATTGAGTGAAAAATAATTTCTTAAATTATTTAAGTTGACTTTGAATCCAAACTTAAACTTGTTTCAAAATTTATAACTTGTCTGAAATTATCTGAATCTAGTCTATATAATCTTAAGCTGAACTTAGCACAACCAATGTATACCCTAGTTGAAAAATGATTAACTTACTTGCTCAAAAAGTGTTCTTATTTGTGACGATCTCAAAAGATCTTAAAAAAATTATTGTTGCACGTTTTCAACGTGGGCTTTCTTGTATATTAAATTTGTTGTAGTAACATGGGTACATATTCACTGACGCAATTGGTTGAAAATGGATTTTCAGAGGAAAAGAAAACCAAAATTGTTTTGGGTCTCGGCTATGGCTCCAATGTTGGTCGTGCTAGTAGGCGGGCTTTTCGCCTATTTTGCTCATGGTGAAAAGCACGGGATCGCCATTGTAAGTAATGGGTTATGTCTTTTAAGAAATTTCACCATCTTCGAAATGTTGCATGCACGAATGTATGTATGTGCCTAATTCGTTTTCTTCTATGGTTCCTGTTTGCCTCAGGTGGGTCACCTGCACAGAGGATTAAACCCTCTCTCCATTAACAGATTAAACTTTGATTCAAAGTATTTGCCAGCAACCATAAAGGCTGGACTGGTTACTGGTCTTATTGCTTTAGCTGTAAGAAAACTAGCAAATTACAAGCATCTTTTTTCTCTAACCACTCTCAAGTATAATCATTCCCAAATAATTAACTGGTTAAATATTGAATCCTCAACGTAGGAAGGGATAGCAATAGGAAGGAGCTTCGCTATAATGAAGAATGAACAAATCGATGGGAACAAGGAAATGATAGCTTTCGGTTTCATGAATATTGCTGGATCTTTAACCTCCTGCTACTTAACCACAGGTAACACTTGAAGACCCTTATGCAATTTTTGATATAAGTATATATTAATCCAAGTGGTATTTCTTTTATTGATACACAGGGCCATTCTCAAAAACAGCAGTGAATTTTAATGCGGGATGTAGGACAGCAATGTCAAATGTAGTAATGGCCATTGGTATGATGTTGGTGCTACTTGTGTTGGCTCCTCTATTTAGCTATACACCTTTGGTGGCACTTTCTACAATTATAATGTCAGCCATGTTTGGACTGGTGGATTATGAGGAGGCTTATCACTTGTTCAAGGTTGACAAGTTCGACTTCCTCATTTGCATGGCGGCTTTCCTTGGTGTTTCTTTTATTAGCATGGATTACGGCCTTATATTGTCGGTAGGAACTGCTATTCCAATCGTAATAGTTGCAGTTGGAAGTCTCATAATCATGTTCTTATTTAAAACCACATTGTGTTCCATTCACGCAGGTTGGGCTAGCACTGTTGAGAGCACTTCTATATGTGGCTAGGCCTGCCACTTGTAGACTTGGTAAAATACCGGACTCGACTCTGTTTCGCGACATTCAACAATACCCTGCTTCTCAAAGTGTTCCAGGAGTACTAGTCCTACAACTTGGGTCCCCTATTTATTTCGCAAATTCTAACTACATAAGGGAAAGGTAGGCAATTGTTTGTCCTACTACAATGTCTAAATTATATATATGGTGAAATCAGATAATAATCAAAGCTGCAACATTGCTATCTCCAAATTCTGAGTAGGATTCTCCGGTGGATTAGAGATGAAGAGAGCGCTCCGGATTTCAGACGAGTCGAGCATGTTTTACTAGATTTAACAGGTAAGCATTATATATATATAGGAGCTTCGATACGAATTAACTTTGCGTTTGCAAGATTTAAGAGATATGCATTGTAACACTATCCATTTCTGCTGTTCTTAATTACGTAGGAGTTACATCCATTGACACCACAGGAATCGAAACCTTACTTGAAGTACGCAGGATGTTGGACACAAGAGGCATCAAGGTAAATGACATTTTCTTTTACTCATCCGTTCAATTTCTTTTCACTTCCATTTCTTTGTCTTTTTTTTCCGTCTGTTTTAGTCACCGTTTTTGTTTTCGATTACCTTTATTCTATCTTGACATTCTCAGATTGCAATCATAAACCCAAGACTTGACGTTTTGGAGAAATTGACAAGGTCACATTTTGTAGACAAGTTCGGAAAGGAATCGATATTTTTGGGAGTCGAAGATGCCATAGAGTCCAGTTTATTTTTCCTAAAGAAAGATACGTCAACAGAGTAGTACAGCGGCAAAAACATGTATCTTTTTATGATAGCAGTCAGACAAAGTAGGTTGTAGTCCTACCAGAATTTGCTTCGTCAAACGTATCTGGTGTTGAAGATTACTTCATTCATAAGCAAAAAATGTAAGATTAATATACTTTTCTTTTCACTTACATCCAAAAGTATTTTCAAAGAAGTCAATATAAATGCTGTATAGAATTCAACGACTATAATGTTGGAAATTCACAAGTAGAGTCATCCCACATTGGAAAGAGACATGTGGATAAATTGAATTATATTATAAGATAAAGCTCATAACCCAGTGTCTTAAGGTTTTGGATTTAGTTATAATGTTCTAGTTGTATACGTGGTCATTTATATTCGGTCCAATTTCTCCCCCGACTTCCTCAAAACCCTTTATTGGTATTAGAGCTAAGTTGGTGAAGTCTGATAGATTTAGGTCAGACTGACTCAAATGGCTTCGCTTGAGCTACAAGTTGGGAGGGAGTTAGTTTGATAGGGATAGATCTATTTGTGTGGGGAAGATACTTTGATACCAAAGATTTTTAGCTTATACCCTATAACTAATCGATTGGTTGTAGTTTAATGATAAAGTAATTAATTAAGATGTTCTTTATCTTTATGTATTAACTACATTGATGTTTTAATGCTAAAGGTAAAATCTATGAAATAAGTAATGTGTAATTGAAATTATAATGAGATCATAACTATAAGATTCAAT
>JANIHZ010000008.1:54361088-54372356 GCA_027478365.1 Erythroxylum rufum | reverse complement strand
AACAACTATGATTATTTGTTATCATCAAAAAGGGGGAGATTGTTAAGTCAAAATGACTTTACGATTAATAATTTTGAGGAAGACCAAATAATAATAATAGAAGAAAGTAAGATGAAGCTGCAGAGAAAATAAGATGAAGCAAAGAAAGTAAGACGAAGCTACGGAGAAAATAAAATGAAGCAAAAATAAGACAAAGCGAAGAAAATAAGACAAAGCGGAGAAAATAAGACGAAGCAAAGAAAATAAGACAAAGCAGAGAAACTAAGTCGAAGCAAAGTGGAAAGTAAGACTCGAGAAACTAAGATGAAGCAGAAAACTAAGTCGCAAGAGGCAAAATAAGACGAAGCGCGGAGACAGAGAGTAAGACGAAGCAGAAGCAAAACTAAGACGAAGTTCCAATACCACGTCAGATGGATAATCAGTTTGAGTTAGTTAAAGAACTCAACTGAATAACTATTTCTTCAAAGATCAAGAAATAAGAAGAAAGAAGCGGTTATCAAGAAGCAGTTGAAGACAAAGGCTATAAATACGAGTCGGAGTCGAAGACTGAAGAAGTTAGAGATTTTAAAAAGTTACACGAGAGAATTCAAAGTTATGAAAGTTACAAAATCATTGTATTCATTGTGCTAAACTCTAGAGCTATTATTGTTTGTAACAAAGCTCGAAACATCTTTCAGTAGAAAAAAGGAAAGATGATAGCCTAAAGAGGCTAATTGAGAAAAGAATACTTGTTGTAAGAGACCTAAAGAGGCTCGGTGAAAAGAATACTTGTATTTTTGAGAAGTACAGTGAAATCTCATTAAGGATTCTTAAGACTGGACGTAGCCCACGGTTTAGGGTGAACTAGTATAAATCTGTTGTGTCGATTCTTACTCTAAACTCTTAACTTTTATTCTTGTTGTTTTATACAATTACTTAGAAGCAAATTGCAATACTTCGTGATACTGTTATTCAATAGTTCCAAAAAAGCAAGTCTTTAAAAGAAGTTTTAAAAAGGGGATTGTATTTAAGAAAAAGGATACACAATTCAACCCCACTTCTTGTGCGTTTTGTCTATCGAATATTAAGTATATACTAACGTGTGATTTACTTCAGAGTAACCCTTTACAAATCTTGTTAGATCAAGAGGAACCTTCATAATGTGTATCTCAAGCAATTTCTTAAATTGCAATAATTATATAACTGAAAAACCACCTCTTGCTTATACAAAAGAAAAAATGGCTTAAAATTTTTTGTTTAATTTAAATATAAATTCTCTAGCCTCTCAAAGCTCGTAAAAACTCTCTAGTATACCCAAGATACTTCTCATAACTCATATACAATTTATTTATTCTCAAATCAACTTAAAATAGTCATTCGAAACAAAAATTAGTTGTTACAATAAATAATAACAATAGTATTGGTCGACTATTCTAGTATATTGGTCAACCAATGATGTTATAACTCTCAGTATATGTTTTTAAAAGACATTGGCCAATCACTAAATTACATTAGTTAACCATTCTATCCAAAATCCTTAACATTATTCACCCAAATCCCCATATTGGTTAATGAAACTTCCGCAAACAAAATTTTCAAAATTTCTCAAGTTATTTGAAAGATCAAAACACATTCTTTTGATAAAACTTCTTTCAAAACCTTCCAAAGCATTTTTTTCAAAGATCAAGATATTTTTTGAAAGAATAAAACAAATTTACTCTTGATTATAAATAGAATATATGCATTATGCTCTATATACAAATGATCATGGAATGATTGAGTCTCTAATTCATTGCAATGGTTCAGATAAGATTACAAGAAGAATTATAATGATTTGGTTAAGTCTTGATTCCTTCTTTTTTTTTAGTTTTTCACTTGAATTACGTACGTAGTCCATATGCTCATTTTATTTATCATTTGATTGCTCAACTAATTCAATTGACTCTTTTATTCGCTTTACCTTTCCATTGAGCTTGATCTTTCTCATATTAACTTTCTATTATCACCAAAGATTATTTATAAAAAAACACACTAGTGATAACATGTTTTGTTATCATAAAAACTATGTTAGAACGTCACATGTGTTATCATAAAAATTGTGCTAGAACATCACTTGATCTAATATGGAAGTTAACATATATACTATATTCAACTAGTTGTAAAAAAGGATTGAGTTTCATGAATTAGGGGTAAACTTAATCTAGATGATGTGTAAAATTTTCAAATGACAAACGATTGATATTTTCAACAAAAAAATTATGATTAGATTTATAAACTTAATATGCACCAAGTAAAACCATTTTAAAACACTTTTAACCAATTGTAGGTATTAACTAAATTACAAAATATAATCCATAAATGGAAGGGATAACAGTGCATTTACTCTTTCTATTATCTTAGGTTTCCCAATCCAAATCATTTACTTAGAGTTTTTTCCTTTTTCAAGTCATTTTACATTTCAAAATCTTTTAATTGAGTACTTTAAGTTAAGAGAATTAAGAGAAGTACAAACATGACGTGCTATTTCAGTATGATGTTGCTATAGGTATGCCATGTTGGGACATTTTCATATATTAATGCGTAGTATTATAGAACGTACTAAGACATGGGGACATTCTACTCCAAAATTCCATATTAACCTAAATTGAGAAATTATCAACTTAATTCAGTACCTATCATACCGTTCCACATTATTCTTAGTATTAAAGGTGTGTGTCAATAATAATAATAATAATAATAATAGCAATAACTAAAATTTTTGTGTTGACTAAATTATTAATAATAAGATAAGTAACAAAGTTTTAGTATAAGTTTAACGCAATTTTCTTGATAGGTGATCTCAGAAACATAACACGTGGGACATGTAGATAGGATGTTCAGAAAACGTTATACGTGGAACTTGTAGATACAATGGTTACTTCTCTCAGAATGTGGCTCCTTCCACTGCGCGAAGGCTCAGTCAACTCTTACGCATAACCTGTGCGAGCAATCTTGGGAAGTATTTAGGTGTCTTGCTGCTTCATTAGCGTACCACGCGGCGTACCTATCAGCATATTTTGGATACGAGCCGAAAGAAGCTCTCTGGCTGGAGGGCCAAGACCTTATCTTTAGTAGGGCGAGTTACATAAGCACAATCCATCCTGTTAGCCCTTCCTATCCACATTATGCAAACTGTGTGACTCTCAAGACAGCTTTGCGATGATATGGAGTGTATCATGGGCCAGTTTATTTGGGAGCCACTGTTGATCATCCAAAAATGCATCTTGTTAAATGGGAAGACGTGTGTAAGCCCAAACAAGAAGGGGGTCTAGGCCTAAAACACATCCGAGTTTCTAACGATGCTCTTTTGACAAAACTTGGATGGGCCTTAATTCACCGACCCTCTGCATTATGGGTCAGACTTTTAACAGCTAAATACCGGCTGGATCTGGACCATGTTCCCCTCACTATCGATAAGACAGGGGCTTTCGCTACTTGGAGAGGTATAGCAGCTACTTGGTTAATTGTTCGTCAAGGTTTACAGTGGAAATTGGGAACCGGGAGGAAAATAGTTTTCTGGCTGGACGACTAGATGCCCGACTGGGGACCACTAGTTTCAATGGCGAGCTCCCAATTCCAGACCAAGATCTCTATGCCACAGTGTCGGACTATACAAATGCAGAAGGCCTTTGGCAGTGGCACCTGTTCCAACAGTACCTCCCCTCCACTGTCTGCCTAGCTCTTGTAGCGATCCAATCAAATTGGACGCACACAGCGGAGGATATCCTCATTAGGGGGCTAACTAATTTACAACGGCGTTCGCTTATGATCTTATAACGGGCAATCTCTTGACTACGGTTAGCCATCCGTGGGACTTAATCTGGAAATGGGCTGGACCCCAAAGAATTTAGGCTTTCCTTTGGTTACTACTAAAGCAAAAGCTTCTGACCAACCACCAGCGAGTAGCTCGTCATCTCACCCTGGACAACAAATGCCCCTTTTGTGGTCACGACAAGACCATCTTACATGCCCTTCACGATTGTTCGCAAGTCAAAAACTTCTGGTGTCAATTTTCCCCCGAAGTGGTTACTCTAGACTTTTTCTAGCACGACATGGAGACATAGGTGACTACCAATCTCACAAAATACACTCAATTGCAACAGACTCGATGGGCTACTATTTACGGTGTAGCATGCTAGTTGCTATGGAAATGACAAAATTGCAGCATTTTCGAAGAGGATTTTACTTGGCCTGACGATGGTAACTGCACAGTTATGGAATACGTCAACTGGATAAATAGGGCTAGATCATTGGAAAGTTGTGTGTTTGGTGAACTCGGGTTAGCAACGGGACAATTTATTGGGTGGACTAAACCACCGGGGGCTGGGTTATGCTTAATACGGATGGTACAATTAAACACAGTCAACATCTTGCTACTGCAGGAGGGTTGATAAGGGACTGTTGACAGCGCGTGTCGAGTGCACTGCAAAATTTACCTGACTCTACGTACTAAAATTTGTAGTTGGGGTAAGTCGGGATCGAATCCACAGGGAATGTTCGGTTAATTTCTGTAATGAAATTAATTGATGCAAGGAACATAAATAGGGGATTTTGGGTTTTAAACAATTTAGAAAATTAAAGTAAAATTAAAATATCGAAAATAAATTAAAACAAATAATCAAAAATGAGAAAAGTGTTGAGTATAAGTAAGGTCCGGCTCTAGGGTCAATCTCGGCCTAAACACAATCAAGCATATTCCTTCATTATAAAGTCTTTACAATTCTTTTCAGACTATTAATCTGAGACTAATAAAATGCTCTACAAATCTCAGTTTCCCTTAAGTTGAATTTAATCAAGATACGATCATTAATTAAACTTAACCACCGGATAACCTAGGATACGATATCTAGGTTCAATTTGGCAGTCGCATTATGAATTGGAAAACGATCAATATATGCAGTAACCTCACAAGTTTGGGTTATCCAACCTAAGTTATATTGTTCCTAACGATTAACGATCCTTAGATGCTACTCACAAACATCAAAAGTAACAATTACGAATTACAATCAATGTTTTAGCAATAGGTCTGAAATAAAACGTTCAAAATAATATATTAAGATCATTAATCTCTAAACCATCTAAATCAATACCAACAACACAACAATCCGAAAAGAAATTATAACTTCAAAAAGATAGAAATAGCTTAACCGCAACTTTGGTTTCGATATTCCCGTTAAACCGACGTCGGGAAACTAGCCTGCCATCTTCATTTTTATGCTCCAAGAATGGGTCATATAAGCTATGTAATACAGTAGTCTAATGTTACCTTCCTCTCCCTTTAATGCTCACGGTGGAATAATTAAAAATGCAAGAACAATTGGTCTCCAGTAGCTCCAACGTCTCCTGAAATGTAGCGTCACTGTAGCGCCTGTTTATTTATTCCTCCAGCCTGTATATTTCTCCAGCAGCTCCATGTTTTGCTCTCTCTTTTAATTTCTACGCCAACGCTATTGCTTTCCCCAGCACCTTACTGTGGCATCAACCCAGCAGCTCTCCACGTTTCTCCTTGGTTCCGCCGCCATTGTTCATCTATGATGGGACAATTTTAATTAGCTCCTCTAAAACCCTCCCTTCGTTTCTGGGTGTTAAATGCAGCAGCGTTGGCTGTGTGGGTTAAGTTGCGTTTAACGCTGACGCAGCTAACGCAGTAGCGTAAATGCTGCGTAATGCAGCGATAACACATGCGTTAAATGCATGCGCTGCTGCGTTTCACGTAGCATAAACATTTCCCTTTTCTTTAACAATTGCTTTTCAATTTGTTTTAGAAAATCTTTAAACATTTCCCTTTTTTTTAACAATTGCTTTTCAATTTGTTTTAGAAAATTTTGTCTTTTTTAGTCTAAAAAATATATCAATATAAGCAATCTAGTAGTAAACACAAATTGAATATAAATTAAGCATTTTATCTTAAAAATAAGATTGAAATCACATATAAATGCATAAGAAAATATAAGATAGATGAATCCTATCAAAATACCCTCACACTTAGCCTGTGACACTCCTCGGGCAAACCATCAAAATCAAAATCATAAATCAAAACTTTAACTCGTTTTTCACATTTCTTAAGAATAGATAGCCATAAGTAAAAGTGAATGGCTTTCAAAACCTAAGCAAAAACTCAATTTTAAAGGCTTTTACTCATGATCTATTAACATTCAATATCTTCAAAAATTGAGCAATCTAATGGTAGACTTGGAAAATTTGTTTAACTAAAATATATTCATGGGTACACTCAACACCATTCATGATCATGATAATTCACAACTTTGTATATCATTTCATTTCTCCACCGCTAATGTTCACATGCAAAATCATGAATCAAAAGACTTTTTAAGGTTGTAATGTGGGCAAAGGTAAGGTGAGATATATTTAGGTTAAATAGCTTGAAAGTCATCAAAGCTAATGAAACAAAGCAACTCTCATCAAAAACTGGGTACCATCAGCTATGACAAATGCAACTTTTATATTTCATAACCCTATTCAGCTCCCACACACAAACCACATGAAGCATATACCAATCCTAAAGAATCACTCATACAATTTATACCAATGAAATCCCAAGAGTGAACCTTCCAAGCCAACCTCTACCTTATATTCAACATGCTCAAATAACACAACCATTACAACTTTAGGAAGATGCATAAACCAAAAACAACTTTTCAACACATATGCAATTACTCCCTGATACATTTATTGTAAACTTTTTTCTCTTTTTTTCTTTCTTTTTCTTTTCTTTTTTTCTCTTTTGTGTCTTTTTTTTCTTTACCTTATAAAAATTAAAATAAACTACATCAGCATGGGAATTTCAATGACCTACATAAACTAAAATCCTAACATTATAACCAACCCTCACATATATACACCTCCACACTTAGAATTTTGTACATCCACAAACTCAACAGTCACAAATATTCCACTAGCTTTATGACTTGGGTAGGACATTTGGTTATGTTTAAAAGCATAGAATGTGGTTTATACAAAAAGAGAGGCTAAAGCTCAGAAGGGTTTATCAAGGGAAAAATCATGTCAATAGGGTAGGTCATTTGGCTAATGTAGCTTATGAAAAACACAAAAAAAGCTTAATCATATCCATGTTAATGCATATGATAAAAATGTGGTCTTGAATAGAAATTCAGCATAAAATCAGGATGTACATGTCATGAAGGTCACACATCATCAAAAGACAATAAGACTGATATAGATGTGTCAGTCAAATAAGGCTCAAAAATCTCACCAGCTTTATCTACCATTAGTCACCACTCTTCTAAAGATAATGCACATTAACAAACCACAAGAGCAAAAGTACATGCCAAATTTTGCTATGGATTTTACTAATCGATTCACACTCTAATTATGATTAAATAAACTTAAAGGCAATAGAAAACAAGAAAAATTTTTATTTTGTTCGTTTGATTTTGAAAATCGCTTAAGGAGTCACGAAAGCTACGATTAAGCTCAAAAACATGCATCAAAACTAATGTACCCCACCCCCGCACTTAAAACTTACATTGTCCTTAATGTAAAATCAAATGCCAAAAATGGAGTAGCTAACAAAAATAACATATGAAAAAATGTAAAAGACAAAAATTAACTTCCCTTGGGTTGCCTCCCAAGCAGCCCCTTTGTTTAATGTCATTGGCTCGACCTCTGGTTACAGTCTTTAAGTGACACCGATCACATCCTCTAGCATCAACACCTCCAAATCCTTTGTTTTGAAGCACTCATAATACGACTTTAGGCGATGACCATTCACTCGGAATGTCTTGTCAGTTTTGAGGCTCCGTATCTCCACTGCACTAAAAGGAAAGACATGAGTGACAACAAATGGACCAACCCAATGGGAATGCAACTTACCAGGAAAGAGCTTGAGTTTGGAATGATATAGTAACACTTTCTGGCCCACTGAGAAACTTTTCATCGAAATCATCTTAACATGAAAAGCTTTCGTCCTCTCCTTATATATCACTGCATTTTGATATGACTCATTCCTCATCTTTTCCAGCTCCTGAAGCTGCAACTTCCTATGCACTCCCGCATCATCCAAATGCATGTTGCATCTTTTGATAGCCCAATATGCCTTATGTTGTAATTCCACTGGAAGATGACATGGCTTTCCAAACACTAGCCTGTACGGCAACATTCTAATTGGGGTTTTGTAAGCCGTCCAGTAGGCCTACAATGCATCTTCCAGTCTTACGCTTCAATCCTTCCTATTAGGTTACACAGTTTTCTCCAGGATTAACTTGATTTCCCAATTCGAGACTTCAGCTTGCCCGTTGGTTTGAGGATGGTAAGCAGTAGAAACTTTGTGCATGATATGATATTTTTTGAACATTTCTTCCATCACCCTATTGTAGAAGTGGGTTCCTCTATCGCTAATGATGGCTTTCGGTATCCCGAACCTAGAAAGAATGTTAGCCTTAAAAAAATCTGCAACAACCTTAGCATCATTAGTCTTAGTGTAACATCCCGTCCCCATATTAAGGGTTAAGACCTAAAATTTTAGTACATGTAAGCTCAAAGAGAAACTAAGATAATGCATTTTCTTACTCATGCATAATGTTAGCATATATGCACCTACATAGTGAATTTTTGCACAGACAAAGTGGTACATGCATTCATTGACAACTTCCGGGTATAATCGATACTAAAAGTGATTTTATTGAGAATGATAAGTCAAGGGGGTAGAAAGAGTGATCTTCATATGAGTTGTGGTAAGGAAAGATTTAGAAACAAAATTGGCAATGATCTGGAAAATGTTCTTTGAGTGTGCTTCGGTCTATGAGCCATAATTTTTTCTCTAGTTGTCCAAACAAGATGATTCTTAATTCAAATTAAACTAGAAACATATGGCTACATTTTGTATGAAGACATCGAATTTCAATTCTGTCTCTAAAAGTCTCAAATTTCATGAAGTTAAGAATTGGGTGTTGTACGTTAGTGTATGAGTGGGAAATTCGTCTTCAAAATTTAGGGGCAAATTTGGGATTGATATAAATAGATTTTAGCAAAGTTTTCTTTAGAAAGTTGTAGATCTTTCTTTTATCTTTCCAATGGTATATAGTATGAAAAATTTAGACATTAGAGTCAAAAGTTATGATTCTTATAAGTGGAGACGTTCTGGAGAAAAAGTGAGACGGAAAAAGTGAGACACAAAAATGAGACGAAAGAAAATGAGACGGAAAAAGTGAGACGCAAAAATGAGACGGAAGAAAATGAGACGGAAGAAAATGAGACGATAGAAAATGAGACGGAAGAAAATGAGATGGAAGAAAGTGAGACAATAGAAATGAGACAAAGAAAATAAGACGATAGAAAATGAGACGGAAGAAAATGAGACGATAGAAAATGAGACGATAGAAAATGAGACGGAAGAAAGTGAGACGATAGAAATGAGACGAAGAAAATGAGACGATAGAAAATGAGACGGAAGAAAATGAGATGGAAGAAAATGAGACGATAGAAATGAGATGGAAGAAAATGAGACGGAAGAAAGAAAGACGATAGAAATGAGACGATGAAAATGAGACGAAAGAAAATGAGACGGAAGAAAATGAGACAGAAAAAAGTAAGACGATAGAAATGAGACGATGAAAATGAGATGGAAGAAAATGAGACAGAAGAACATGAGACGAAAGAAAATGAGACGGAAGAAAGTGAGACGATAGAAATGAGACGATGAAAATTAGACGGAAGAAAATGAGACGGAAGAAAGTCAGACGATAGAAATGAGACGATGAAAATGAGACAGAAGAACTAAGATGAAAGGAAAGTGAGACGATGCAAAAGTGAGATGATACAGAAGTAAGACGATAGAATTGTCCTTTGAGGTCTTCATGAAATTTGTAAATATAGAAGTCCTCATTCCAATGGTCTAAAAATGAAATCAATCCGACATTGTTTGTGAAAGTTATGGAGATCGTACCAAAATAGGTTCATTTTGATTGAGGTTGTAAACATGGTTGCTTCTTTTGGCTATAACTTCTTCTCTAGACCTCCAAATGCCCTGATTCTTAAACCATTGGGTTCGTAAGACTTTTCTCTACTTCTAAACCAAAAATTATAGCCATCTAAAATGAATGGAGAAAGATTGAGTGAAAAGAGTGAGACGGGTACAGTGAATGTGGTCTTTAATAATATGAACTGGAGTTATCTCACTGAACATACT
Source organism: Erythroxylum rufum (assembly GCA_027478365.1). Lineage (NCBI taxonomy): Eukaryota > Viridiplantae > Streptophyta > Magnoliopsida > Malpighiales > Erythroxylaceae > Erythroxylum > Erythroxylum rufum. The sequence goes on along the minus strand of JANIHZ010000008.1, from coordinate 54,362,170 downwards.
TCAGTATTTTGATGTTTTTTGGATCAGTAGAGGTCCAAATGAGATAATTTTTGACTTATGGTAAACTAGAGCCATGGAGCTACAAATGGTATGAAGAACTTGGAGTCGAATTCAGTCTCTAAGATGATTAAATTCTTGATGGAAGTTATGTATAGTATATTGTTTGGGACAAGAGCAGTCCAAAATTGTTTGAAGTATATCTTTTGAACCATTGAACCAAATTAAATGATTTCGGTGGCTTTTAGAAACTTACGGCAATGGGGGACATGTTTCTGAAAGAAAGTGTTAGGTTAGATTGTTCAAGGATACTATTGGCAAGACACTTAAGTTTAAAAGAACATAAGCCTATAAGGAAGGATAAAATGAACTTTTTGGATTCATTAAGGGCATAACTGGCAGAAAAATTGTTGTCTTGCTTATAAATAAAGGAGAAAACGTGAATGAGAAGATTATAGAGAAACAAAATGAGTAAGAAAGAGAAAAAGAGTTGGTTGTTTGAGAGAAAAGAAGAGAGTTGAGCTAGGGTTTAACTCTCCTTGGTGTTCAAGAAAGATTTTGAAGTTGTCGAGAGGAGAAAAAGAAAGAGAAGGAAAAGAGCTTCCATTTGAGCTAAAGATCTCTTCATTTGGTAAAGACTCAAGGTAAGATCTTTCTAACTTTTTTGGATTTTGGGAAGGATTCTAGTTTATGGAGTTTAGAAAATGCTTGGGTTTGAATGTTCTTGTTGGACCTCGTTTCCGAAGCTCAACTCTTCAGAAAACCATAATATGTCAAAATATCTTTTCTTGCTCTGATACCAAACATGTTGGATCCCGATTCTGAGACCCAACTCTTTAGAAGCGAAACATACCTCTTACTCCGAAAATCAAAAATCAAAGTTCATCAATTCAGCTCATACCATTCATACACAATTCATATTTCAATTCCATACATGATTCATAAGCCCTGAACATCAAAGAATAGAGTTTTACAAGCTCTTAAGGCATTCCACGCCATAATTACAAGAATAATCCAAAATCTCAAAAGACAAAGGTTACATGAACTAACAATCCTTGAAAAGTGACTAATCCTTGTAATTTACA
>JANIHZ010000008.1:54097535-54125062 GCA_027478365.1 Erythroxylum rufum | reverse complement strand
ACCACCCAAATGGCTTGAATCACCTTCTTCTTCTTGTTACAAAGCTTGAAAAAGCTTGAGAGGAGCTCCAATGGTGGTGTTTTCGTGAATGAGGAAGAAAGAAGAAGACAAAGTGTTTTGTCTTACGTGAATTTGGCTTCTTATATAAGCCTCTTTTCCACTTAATTACAAAAATGTCATCATTGTTCTGGTTCTTTAAAATCTGTCCGAATAATTTCCTATGACCACCGAAAAATATCATACATCATTAATTTGATGTCACTAAAATTATTATTCACTGTTCTGTGATTTTTAATGACATCAATCTTAAATACTGATTTATTTCAGTGTACCAGTTAAACTAGATACCGGGTGTTACAGCATGCCACCCTTATGAGATAATAGCTATTAAGGGTTCGTAGATATAACCTTACAAGGATAATACGCTCATGTTTCATGATTTCACAAGAGGTTGGGCTCCAGAACCAAGCGAGACCCAACAGTTGTAGTATCAGAGCCTAGAATGAGGATCTTACGTGGGAAACTTTCGGAATATGTGTCAATCGCTAGTGCGATTGTTAAGAGTTCGGCTAATAGAATTAGTGAGAAGAATAATAATCTGTCAAAATGTGAGAAAATGAAAGTTTGAGGATATTTAGAAATAAGAAATATGGAGTAGTCCGATATATATAGATTCAGTATTTGTGGGCATGTCAGCGAATAAGATAACGGACTTTGGTTGAGGATATGTACATAAATTGATATGGGTGTGAAATGGTTTTCATGAATTGATTGAGAAACAAATAGAGACATAGGTGGAAATGACAAGATTTAAGGTTTACAAGTAAAGAGGAATTGAAAGGTTGAATTAGGAATTAAAATGATTGTTTAATTGGCGTGATAAGAGTTATGATCCGGTATAAGATTCTGTTAGTGAATTCGATATCAAAATGTTAAGATGGCTATGCGTTTATGCTTCTAAATTGATTAAGAATGTACGTATGGAAAGTGAAACGAATGATAGTGATATATGTAGAAGTCCTCAAGGTTAAGTCGACTAGTTATTAGGAGCACCCAGTTACGAATGTGGTTACATTGATGAAGAATATGATTGAGTACATACGAGGTCTATATATAGATATGGTGTAAGAGATAATCTATGATTCCTATAGAAAAAATCATGAGATGAATCAGAGTAACACGATGGAATTATGATGTAGGTGATTATGCCGAAAAGATAACTACTATGGAGAAAATCATTCGAGAAAGGTAAATCAATTACAAAATTGAAAGAAACCCGAGATGTATTGGGGAACCAATTAAGTTTGTAGGATATTTGAATAAGCAACTACATCGAGCATTTTTACTGAAATTAGTAGTTTGGAAGAAATTATTCGAGTGAAAGAGTTACTTATGAGACTGAGGAAAGTATAAGACCGCATTTCCTCCAATTGTTTGATTATTTAGGTAAGAATTTCGATGACGAAATTCTTTAAAGGGGGAGAATTGTTAGACCCCGAACTTTTCTTAGAAGTTAGAACTATTGAATGAAAATTTTGGATAGATTCATGTTTTGGTTTGGTGTTTTTGGTGGATAAGAGAATTTGAAATGGGAAGAATTAAGGTGAAAGTTAGAAGTAAAATGAAAAAAAAAATAAAGTTGAATTTGTGTAGTAAGTTGATGAAGGATATGTATATATGTATATGTTCTCTTATTAGTATTAATGATTAATCATGGACTATAATTTCTTTATAGATGATATTGATTTGAAATGGAGTTGAGAATGAGGAGTAAATGAAGTAGAAAAGGTGACCTTAGTATGAGATGTGTTAAGGAAAGATTTTTTGAAGCAAAATGGGTAGTTGATATGGAAAATGTTCACTAAGTATGTTTCAGTCTTTTAGCCACAACTTTTTCTCTAGTTATTGGAATGAGATGATTTTTGATTTCGATTAAACTAAAAACATATGGTTCCATTTCTTTTGAAGACATCAAATTTATATTTAGTCATTAAGAATCTCAATATTTGTCATGAAGTTGAGACCTGGGTGCATTACATTGGTGGAGGAATGTAAAGTTCATGTTCTGACTTCAGGGGAAATTCTGGATTGATCTAGATGGAATTAGTCAAAGTTTCTTTCTATAAAGTTGTAGGTCTTTCTTTTATCTTTCCAACAGTATATCGTATGAAAATTTTGGACATCTGAGTTGAAAGTTATGATCCTTATAAAGGAAGATGTTCAAGAGTAAAGTTGTATCGTTTGTAAAATTGTATGGTCTGTAATGATGTCATACGGTTTATGATGACGTCACCTATCTCAAGTCAACTAAATCCACAATGCATAATTGGTCCTTATCTACAATTTGATAATTATTGAAATTGGACTGTATTACTTTAAAGTATACAAAAAGAGCTCAATCCTATATAAAGATCCCATAATGGAATATTTATCAACTAGGATGAAGATAAAGCATTTCTCAACTTTAAAAATAGTTTTAATATGCTTAATAGGCTTTGCATGGTTATGAAGTGTTTTTATCTTTTCCATATGCTTAAGGCTTTCTTATAAGTTCTTCCACTAGTTAAGAGTTTTCTAAACTCTACTGGTTGTTAGATTTGTACTCTAATTTCTTATTATTACACAAATTCTTTAATTTCTCAATATATATATGTAGCTTTCAAACATGATATCAAAAATATTTATTTTTCAAACAAATTTATTTTCACCTTCCAATGGTTTTTGCATATTAAGAAATCTAACTCATAAGATCAAGCTTGTATGATCAAGATTGTCTTCGTTTATATTAAAATTATAGTTATTATGATTTATTGATATTTCATATAAGAAGAACATAAAATATTTTCACTTATTAATTTGAAGATTTTAAATCAAATGATTTTTTATAGATATAAAAGGATACTTAAATTTGATGGTAATAATATACATTTAAACCTATTAATAAATAGCATACCCACCTTTTAGAAATGTTTTCCAATCCAATAAGAATCCCTTTTATCACACTTTTAGATAGTCTTCTATTACTTTTATGTTGGTTTAAATGGTAGACCCACCTATTAGTTGGAATGTTTTCCAAGTTGTTAAGAATGCCTTTATCACATTTTAAATAATCTTCTAATCCATTATGTTAAAGTCTAAAGATAAAGGTATTTAAGTTATTTTCCACAATTATTACATTCTCCCTCTAATATTTATATTTTAGAAAATAACCTCTAATATCAGATCAAATTATACTGATTTTGTTTTTAATTATTTCAAAATATCAAATATGAAAACTTTACCTATAAATGTCAATAAGGCTTATAAGAGGATCCAGAGATATTTTCTTTGATTAGGTCACTAAAATAGGCGTGCCTTAACCAAATTTAAATGGAAAGAGCTTTGATTATTCAAGGATAAAGGTGTGTTAGGTTTCAATTATGCATCACATATCAAAAAACACATAGCAAAAAATAAGACGAAACCTAGAAAATACAGAATCAATCATATGCTATTAGATGTAGTACAAAAATATGAACTTAAGATGTGTACCTTACAAACTCTTTCATTTTTCGTTGTCTTCACCTCTTTGGGCTGTTGTAAACCACAACGACCAAAGAAGGATATCTCTAATGATATCCACATGAAGAGCAAAGCCTGAAACCTCTTAGGAAGAATGGTTAGAACACACACAATATACTAGCTTTGATGTATGCTCTTGAGAGAATAATTTAGAGAATAAGTGTGTGTAAGATGAACTCTTCACATTTCTTACTCGTTGTCTTACAATACTATGCATGAAAATGAGTGAGTTTTTTCCAACTTTGGCCTCCTCTAACCCCCATCATGAATGGAGGAATAATGGGAATTAAGTTTCCATGATGCCACTTAATTTGGCACGAAACATTTGCTGGAAATCTGGAAATTTTCCAAGCTGGCAGCCATGCAACACTTGCTTTCTTTCATTCCTTTATAATGTTTCTTACCACGATCATATTGCGATACAATCCCAAAACCTTCTCTCATGTCTTGGATCACTATCCGAACCCATTTTACTCATTCTTTGCATCTCCAATGCGTGTGACCCATTAGGTTCCTGGCTTTGTTGGCCATTTGAATTAACACTTAATTCAAACAAGTCATGAGCGGTATCTAGCAACACATCATGACCCCTAATTGATAGAAAATTTAGTGGTTTTACTACAAACCCTTCAATAGATGATTTTTCCATGCAATTCGTCCTTTCACCATCTATACTCCACTTGGTTTAAAGCATGGTTAAAATGTCAACTCTCACTAGACTAACTACGTCACATCTAGCCCAAGTGATGTTAGTTCTTGTCCCTAAGGCTCATTAATCAATTGGATATGTCACTGAAGACTATCTTCATGACATTTCCACTCTAGCCAAAGATTCTCGAGTAATGACCCTGATAAGAGGCCATACGTATCATCTCCTTCTATCAGGAGTAGTGAATCCTTTATTAGCTACTCAATTACCTTTGAATACCTCAAGCTATACCCAATCACCACCCTATGGGCAACCTCTGAAAGGCAACGAGGAATGGAGTCAAAGTACAGGATCATCAATATCCAAGATATCCTTGAGCACCTCAAGTATAAGGATATTTGCAACATTGCTAAGATGAGACTATCATTGACACTAGAATAGAATTTTCATATGATTGTCTCATGGCAGGTTATCCAATGTACTTACTGATTTTAGTAAGCATCCACATGTTTAACTCTAAACAGCTCATGCTTATAACTTATGAGATCTACTGCTTGATCCAATCAAGGAGTATAACAAGTGCTAGTCTGTCCGAAATAATAATGTCACGTCTCATTAATCTTATGACCATGGATAATTTAGATATTAACATAATTACAAATGATAGGAATCACATTATCATGTTCTCATCATGATTTTCTTCATACTATGTAACATATCAAGGAATTCATTAATTCGATTTAAGATCATCATCAATTCATAATGAAAATGAACATCAAATTAATGAAAGTGCCTTTTATTAATCATAAAGATTTGTAAAATAAGTGTTAAAGGTGATTACCTTTAGAGCACTTCTCTAACAATCTCCCACTTGCACTAAAGCCAATAGCCTTTCTTTCTAATACCATAGGCAAGTACTTGAGAATCATATCGCTTTTAGAGCATCTGCTTAGTCAAAGGATCAACAATATTTTGATCAATGGGCACTCGCTCTATCTTGACATCATTTCTACTAATGATTTCTTTAATCAAATGGTATCACCCGAGTACGTGTTTGGATTTCTAATGAGACCTTAATTCCTTTGCTTGCACTATAGCACCATTGTTGTCACAATACAACTGCAATGGGTCAACAGTGCTAGGAACCATTCCAAGTTTTATAATGAACTTGTTAATCCAAACTGCTTGCTTTGCTACTTCTGAAGAAACAATGTTGTAACAACCCATACCACCCACCCACAGATATTGTCTGCTTTGGGTTCCTCATTAGGCCAAGGCCCTCACAGTTTTGCTCTTCCCGTACCTAGGAAAACGTGCCTATAAGGAAGAGGTATTCGTACCCTTATAAGGCGTACTTCTTTCTCCTCTCTAGCCAATGTTGGATCTCACAATATGCCTAAACATCCAGAGGACATCTATGAATATACCTTATGAGAATGATATGTTAGAACAATTATATTCACTTATTATGGCATCACAAAAACACAAGTCTTTCAAAGGACTAAATTTCCTCATTTCATTCACAAAAATAAACTTACTTTGTCATTACATCCTATACTCCATATATTTACATTACAAAAACACCTGAGAGTTTACTGTTTTATACAAAATATCTAACATGAAATGGAATGATAACAGAAACATTCTAACTAAACTCCTCAAACATCAGCTGACTAGACTTTTAAGTCATTCTTTTTTCTCAAATTGACAATACTAGACTGCTACTAGATTGCCTTAGAAGCTAGGTCTCTTTAGTACCTGAAAATTAACGTCGCAATTTTGATGAGTTTTGCAAACTCAGTAAGTGAAACTATAATATCCCAGACCACTTACCCACAGATATTGTCCGCTTTGAGCCCAACTCGCACGATTTTGTTTTTTCACAGGACTTCCCAGAAGGTCACCCATCCTGGTACTACTCTTGCCTAAGCACATTTAACTTCGGAGTTCTGATGGGATCCGGTGCATTAGGGCATGAAAAACGCGTCTGTAAGGGAGAGTTATCCACACCCTTATAAGGCGTGCTTCGTTCTCCTCCCCAACCGATGTAGGATCTCACAGAAATATCATCGATGTGCTCGCTCAAAATAGAACAAAAACATCACAAGTATATAACATAGTTCAATCAGTATCTCACATCATTCATAATAAAATCTCATATATAACATCATTCAGAATTCAATACTTGATCATAGTATACGTCATATTTCAACAAGCCCATTATCAATACAAACATTTCACATAATCATTTTAGAATATTTCAATCATTCATATGATCGACATGTACACAAACATTGCATACCATGATATTAACTCAATTTAGTCATTCCTTGCAATCATTCATATGATACATGTAAAGATATATATGCAAATGCACATGAGACTCCAGTTTTATTTTTATTTTGTTGTGACCGAGTGCCTATTTAATTATCCCATATCCCTTGTGGATGTCGGGCTCATTTCAAATATTGTCCTATACCCATTGTGGATACTGGCCTCATTAATCATTAAGCCTGTGGCTCCTTGTGTACATTTATTCAGCTTTAAGCTCTTTCTCACATTAGTCACTCCAATCACAACTCCTTTATCTGATCATGCATATCAATGTCATAGAATGCATCATTTCACATATTATGCTATCAATAACTTTCATTCAGTGTGTATAGTCATTTAACATATTCATCATATCTGAGTCCGACATTCAATATAAAGTTGAGAACACATTTCATATTGCATATTAAATTTGAAAACACTTCTAATACAATCCTGTATATCAAACCCCTCGGACTAATAATGTTCAGAATATCACAATCATATCAATAACAGTTCAATATCTGAAAGTTAATCGAAAACAATTCAAACATAATGAGATAACATCTAGGTTAACTCATAGTACGCTTCAAATAGCTATTCCCTTAACGATCCAGCAATGTCTAAATGTTATTAGTTTATTTGTGCTTCTATATCGTGCAATACACATATAATTACACATTCCTAACTTGTTTAATCAAATGAGTACTCAATCATACACATGTATATGTGTTATGTTCACTGCATGCTCAATTGACTATTCTGGGTATGTATCCTTATTCACAAGTCTTGATCATTCATTCATCATAGCTTGTATATATCTAGATTGCAATTAGGTTTATTCCTTAAGTAAGTTTGGTTATCCTTAATTTATTAATCATACATTCATCAATCCTTTCCTAGCATTATATATTCACACAATTTCTCAATTCTCATTCAATCATATCTATTTCGTTACTTATATCCTTTAGATTACATTTACATTCATAAGAACATCTTTATACTATTAACAACTCATACTTCCAAATTCATATATATTGATATCAAACAATTCATTCCTTAATTTATAACCTTAATTAACAACTTAAACTTATCAAACATTTAATCAAGCAACTTTCTAGGTTCATTTCAAGTCCTAATCATGTCCTAATGCACCAAAGTAAAGCAACTTACCCTTATATGGTTTAACCATCACATAAAACACATTTTTTTCACTTCAAAGCATTGCCCACAACCATGGGAAGGAGCTTATGTAGCTCCCACAATCGTGGCATAGGTAAACTGAAGGTATTCCTTCATTTTCCTTCAAAAGTTTTCCAGATTTTAACATCTTCATGCCAAATTCAACACATCTTCATCGTAGTCCATTAGTTATACCTCAATTATACCTTAATTATAATTCAAATCCTCATCAATTCCATGTCCAATTCCAATTCAAATCATTCATTTGGTAGCTTGCAAATTATGGTCTTTTATGCATCAAAATCAAAGAAGAAACTATCATTCATTGATCATGCACGTAGTCCTAGTTCTTTCCCATTTCAGGATCACTATATTAACACTTTTCTTTAACATAAATTCACCTTCATTATACCTTAAAATCCAACCTAATTCATCCATAAAACAACCTATAACTTTCAGTTTTTTATACATCAAGGAACAAGCATAAATGTGTCCAAGTTTATACATCATATTCCAGCACACTTCATCATCAACATCATATACAATCCATCCCAATTCAATCATCATAAACTTTCTATTACCACATGCCATAAAGATCAATCTTTTACTTACTTATCTAGCTCAAATTCTAGCTCAAAGATCAAGCTAATTCAGCTCTCTATGCATGCAAAATCATCACAAATTCAAGGTAACAACAGTTTGGTTTTCAGCTAGAATAAAGGACAACAATAATCTAATTCTTTAACTATCTTGTGAAGGGTAAAAAAGCATGGATTATTGGTGTAGCAATTAGACACAAGCATAAACAAAACATAGGGATGTAAAGGTGAGAAGAATTCGGTGGTGTGAGAAGAAGAAATGAACAATATTGATTTTACTCCTGTAGAAGCTTAACACCTTAGGTGCTAGGTGTCACCTTATTACCATGACATATGTCCCTAAGCATGTAAGTCATTTGTCCCTTCCTTAGGCTGCCAGTTGTCACCAACATGTTAGGCCATTTGTCACTCCATGATCAATTCCATTTGTCAATTAATTACCTATGCCAAATGTCACTCAGTTATCTATGCCAAATGTCACTCAATTATAGGCTTAGTCATCCTAATTTTCCATGCGTCCACTTGTCTTACCACGTGGCATTTTTCGTAGACTAAATATACATTTAAATGCATCAACTTTCTAATGGTAATAATTAATTATAATACAACTTCAGCACTATCCATCTCATCAATGTACCAACTGTCCTTCCACTTCAAAAGAAAAAGATGATAGCTCCTCAATAGATGTAAATATTGAAGAGTGATGTAAGCAGTGATGTAATTTCAATTATGCAAGTCATTTATCTGTAGGTCACTTATATAGACAATCCCAAAAGTAAAAGAAGATTATCTCGATAAAGTTTATTCTTTCATTTAGGTATAACTCTTTAAAGATATTTATGGAGACCATTAAACTGTTAATTAATAGGTCGTGAGCTTCTTAGAATAAAATGAAATCATCTACAAAAAGTAGGAAAACCAAACCAACCTTCACACATTTACTATGAAATAAGAAGTTTAGATTAGAGGATACTTTAAACTTGAGCAGCTTTGTGAGAGTTTCTATCCAAACGATGAAGAGGATGGGATATAGGGAATCTCTTTGTCTCTTTCATCATAGAATTTTTTAGAGGGCTCACCATTTATAAGAACATTGAAAGAAGTTGTGGATACACATAGTTTGATGTAGGTCTTGAAGATTTCTCCAAGAAACAAAAAGCCTCTAGTAGGTTAGTGATAAAATAAATTCCTAACTTATTGTCTCAAATGTTTTTAGAAAATCAACTTTAATAACACAATTTTTGGGTCTCTTCCTCCTTGAATAGCCTTTGAAAAGCATTTGGGTGACTAGGATATTATCTCTAATCATTATCCTATCAAAAAAAGGATATTTGGGAATCACTAATTAGTGCTTTAGGAACTTGTTTCAACTTGGAAGCAATATCTTTACAGATAATTTTATAAAGAAAATTTCATTAGGAATTATGTTTGAAATCATTGAAGGATCTTAGATTAGGAATTTTAGGGATTAGATAAAAAAGGGTTTTGTTAATTTCCTTAAGGATTTAACCCTTAACAAAGAACTCCTAAACTGCATCAATCACGAAAGATATGATAAGAAGCCAGGGCTTTTAATAGAAATATCCATTCAAAACATCTAGCCCTCTTTAACTAGAAATTTCATTATAGGTGAAGGATTTCTTTTTTAAAAAAAGAAGAGGATGTTTTACTTATACTGTTAATGATACCTTTGAAGAAAGAAACTATAACCACTTTGGTTTCGTTATGGTTAGTCACAAGAACTCCATTTTGGTTGATAATTAAGTTCATTGTTGGACCCCGTTTTCGGAGCCCAACCTCTTGTTCTGATGTCGTAAAAACGTGTGCTTATTGCCGTGCAGGGTTTTTTTTAATTATCATTTCAGGTCAACTTTAGTTGTTCTTTCTAACCCTAAAAATGAAGAAATTTGGCAACACTTTCTTCTAGAAACTTGTTCTCCATAGTCTTAAGTTTCAATCATTCCATTTGCTTCAGAAATATGAAAGTTAGGGCCCAAACATTTTCATACTACTATTAAATTGAAACAGTACACTATACCTAACTTCCGTCCAGAAAATGAAAGTCTTAGGGACTGAATAAAATTCAATTCCTTCAGATCACTTGTAGCTCTGTATCTCTAGATTATTTTGAAACAGGAATCATCTCATTCAGAGCTCTACATATCAAGATATCATCAAAATACCCAAGCAAGTTCAGTAAAATATCCAATTCATACCCTTCCAACCCATACCCTTACTTTGATTCAATCAATCCTTTTCAAATCAACATCAAAAGCTATAAACTTTCATGGAGAGGAAAAACAGATGTGTTAGGAATCGATTGGTCTAAGAATCACCTCATTTGGAGGTCATATAATAAGGTATGGCCGAAAGAATCAAACAAGGCTTAGTCCTCAATCATATTGGACCTATCTTAGGACAATTGGCATAACTTTCTCTATGGGTGTCGGATCAAGGTCTTCATAGGACGGCTTCTAAGAAGACTTAGATATCTAAAGCTTTTGTGATGACCTTAAAGATAAATTATGTCTTCTTGAGGGCAAAATTGGACCAGACGATAGGGTAAGATGATCCTTGACGGAAGGTCAGATGAAAGGGACCTATGTTTGAATAATTGGCATAACTTTCTCAATAGGTATTGGATCAAGGTCATTCTTAGAAGTTTGGAAAGAGACCTGCAAGGTCTACAATGTTCATACGGACATCAAAGTGAGAATTTGTCATCCAAAGGGTCAGAACCGGACCCGACAATAGGGCAGATGATTTAGTCTACAGTGGATAAGACGATTTGGAACAATTGGCATAACTTTCTCTATAGATGTCGAATTAAGGTCATCTTAGGACGGTTTAGAAGAGAACTTCGAGATCTACAACTTTTGTGAAGAATCAAAGCAAGATTTTGTCATCTAAAGGGGTCAGAACTGGACTAGACGATGTGGGATTAACAATACCTAGAAGAAGTTTATGAACAGTACACAGAAGATGTTTAATAATTAGCAAAACTTTCTCTTGAGATATCAGATCAAGGTCATTCTTGGATGATTTGAAAGAGGACTTCAAGACCTACAACTTTTATACAGACCTTGAAGATAGATTCTGTCATTTAGAGGGTCAAAATTGGACCAGAAGATGCAAGATGAACAGTATCCAGAAGATACACGTCATCACAGAAGATAAACATCATCACTAGACGATACACGTCATCACTAGACGATACACGTCATCATAGAAGATACACGTCATCACTAGATGATACACGTCATCACAGAAGATACAGTCCGTACTCCTGAGCATCTCCACTTATAAGGATCATAACTTTCGATTCCCATGTCCAAAAATTTCATACTATATACCGTTGGAAAGCTAAAAGGATAAGCTACAACTTTCTAGAATACAATTTTGTCTAATTTAGCCTAGATTAATACATTTTTTCTCCTGAAGTCATAAAACTAAATTCACCTTTATCGAAGACTTGAAATTTGCACTATACTAACTTGGGATGTCCTGAGCATAACCATTCAACTACCAAATTGACTTCAGTAACTCTCAAATCTCAACTTATTTGACTCATCACATTCCACTACATCTCATCAGTCATAATTCCTATCTTTCTTTTCCATAGCATCTCACTTATCTATATATACATATATATATCAACAATTCATGTTCAAAATCATCAACTCAAGTTGATAACTTCCTCACATATATCTAATTTCCACTCACATCATCCATACACCATTTATATTTCCTTAACATCAAAAGAATAAAGTTTTACAAATATTCAATGGCATTTTAAGCCACAATACATCATCGTCTCAAAATCTCAAATTATAAAGGACTCTTGAACAACAAACTTGAAATGCGACTAAAACATTGTGCTTTCCTAAAATTAACTCAAAACACAAAATAAGCAAATTGGAGAAATTTCCTTAGGCTCTTGATCACTTGATCTCTTACCTATCGCTTGAAGATGGGACGAAAAGGGGGTGAGCTTAAAGCTCGTGGGTAACAATTTATAACAGAAAAATAAGAAAAACCTTTGAAAACATTCACTTGTCATAGAAAACTCTTACTGAAATCCATAAAGCACATTTTTCTCAAATTCTCATCATGTAGTCAAATTCACAATTACAAAACATGAATGCATCAAACTTGTTAACATATCATGAACACATAAGCACATCATAATAGTTTGGATGGATCCATAACACAATCTACTACACATTCCCACATAATGGTCCTGTATAGCCGTGAATAGAACGTACTAACGCAATCCCACTTAATGGTCTTGTGTAGCCATAAACTTATAGGAGTCTATGAAGGAGCTCTATGCCACTAACAGGAAGGTGGGAGAAGCCTTTTGTCGAAGTGCACTTGACTTAACTTAGGGGACCACCCCAAATCCACATAACACATATTTCATAACTTGTAAACCGGTTGCCTAAAATGGCACTTTTTCGAAATTTGTTTTCGTAAACTTGATATCTTTTCAAAATCATTTCCATTTTTCATTTCATAAATCATTCACACAATACTTATACCAAACATGTAGCACTTTCTCAAAACATTCAAAAAGCAATAAATGCACATTTATGATGCAATTGAAATCATTAAACTTCTTTAATTGAAAGAAAACATTAGTGGCTTATTTACTCTATTATAAACATGTACCCACCTTGATTTTCTTGCTTAAAGACTTGCTCAAATTGCCTCTCCTCTTGCTCTTCTTGCCTTTTTTGATTTCCTTCATCAATAGCAAAAATACCACTCAATAGGATTTTCAATTGAAAAATTCCATAAGCACAATCACCACAATTAGTTCTAGAATACTTAAGACCATGCATTTTCAAAACTCCATGAACTAAAATCCTTCCAAAGTCCAAAAGATTCAAAATGATCTTACCTTGATTCTTCACTAAATAAAGAGATCTTTGGCTCAAATGGAAGCCCTATTCTTCCTCTACCATTTGCCCTTCTTGAACGACTTGAAAATCTCTCTTGAAGGCTAAGAAAATTGAAACCCTAGCTTGTTTTCTCTTCTTTCTCTCCTTTTCTTCTTCTCTTCGTATTTCTCTCTCTTCTTCATGACACGCTCTCTTTTTCTCTTCAATTTTCGTTCTTCTCTCTTCTTAATATACAAGACAACAATTTCTTCTTCCATTTCTACCCTTAATGAGTCCAAAAAGTCCATTTTACCCTTCCTTATAGGCTTATGTTCTTTTAACCTTAAGTGTCTTGCAAAAAATACCCTTGAACATTCTTATAACCTTAACACTTTAATTCCATTAATCCATGCAATAAATCCCATTAACTTTGAAAAAATTAAAATAACTCCAAAAATTAATCCAAGAGACCTCATAATTTATTTAACCATGCTTAACTTCAATGAAAATTTTTTTTGGGGCCAACAATGTAAGCTAAAAAAATCCAAATATGAATAAGCTTAATGGAGACGGATTTAAGCTAGATAACGGGAGGATAAGAGCATATAAGGGGAAGAACAAGGTAAAGGGGGACATAAAGATCACTTCTTATATGAATTGATTTTATGGAACCTTAGAGATAAAAATAACCCTAATAAACAACAATACCTCAAAGGGTTCATTTTAGATAATAAGCTTAGTATTATTACAATTCTATAGATAAAACTAAGTAGAGAAAAGTTAAAAATGCTAAAGTTGGCATGGAATCATTAGGTTTTTGTTTCTAATGACCTCCATCACCATTATGGTGTCTTGGCTGTTCAAGAAAAATTAAAGTTGAAGTCATTAATTCTATTTAGCAATATATTCACATTCAGGCCAAGTTTTTGCAAGAAATGTTATGATTGACTGCCATATTTACGTATAGTAAAATTGTAGGCTTTAGAGAAGAGCTTTACGGTAGGATCTTCAAAATTTACATCATGTTGATTACTTTTTATAACTAACCTAGAATTCAAGCATGTTAAGGAGGAATTCTCTTTTAAAATGTTCTTAAATTCTAAATAATGATATAAGAGGGCTTCAAAAAGACTTAAAGAATGGAAATCTAATTTAGCAAGTTGCTAAATGATGAAGAGTATTGCATCTTAAAATTTAACATAAAAGGATAATTTTAATTACAAAAAGGATTAGTAAAAAGTGCAAAGAAAGCTAAAATAATGAAGGGTTTAAGTTTGAGTAATGTGATTATATTGGGGGTCTTTATGTTATGATGCTGATGTGTTTATATAACCCTCTTAAATTCAAACACCTCAAAGATTCCTCATTTATCTGTTTAACCTCCAATTATCCTCCAATCAAAGCCATTTCCTAACTAACCACCCACTATACACAATTGGTTTTTAAAAGTAGATGTTAATCATGTTTCAACCTTTTTTGACTCCTAAATCATGAATTTCCTTACTACTTATCATGCTCGAGAATTTCCTAAATAATCCAATTAACTTTCAAAAAACTTAACAACTAAGCCTATTCATGTTTGAGCTATATATGTCGAATTTCATTAAGGCTAACAATAATTTACCTCCACATGTCTTTTACGAGAAAATCAAATATATGGTATTAAAAACCTTCTAGGCTTTTAAAGTCATCAATCTTTATAGGATCATATTCCAAAGCTTCAAATGACCTCATCCTCTATCAAAAGTTTTTCCTCTTAAAAAACTAACTCAACATTCTCACACCCTTTTATCTCTTCAGAATTCTCCATGATATGGATATGCAATATGGATATCATGTTTAATGATACAACCACATATGCAAATGTAGTGAACCTTTATCTATCACACAGAACTAGATACTATTTCTCATTTCTAAATGTCCATAAACCTTCATTTCCTCGCATTCTGACAGATCATCATTCTTCTCAATGCTTCTAACAGCTCAAACTCTTAAGGAATGCTCATGCATGTGACTCAGACTGAGGATCAATTGCCGCTGTCTGCTATGACATGACTAAAATGTATGTAACTTGACATATATTTCAAAAACGCCAATGTAAGATACTAATTTTGGGCTCTGATACCACATTGTAACACCCCACCCTCTCGAGACATGTACTTGACATCCTGAGTGACGTCCGAGTGTGGATCCCGCAAGGGTGACATGCTAGAACGGTCAAAATCAATACTAATATATTTTTTTCCATAAATGTTGGACCCCGTTTTTGGAGCCCAACATTCAGAGTCCTGAACCTTGTGCTTGAAACCCTGAAGGTCATTTGCTGCCATTCCACAATGGTGGTGAGCGCATACTAATCAATCGCTAAAATCATAAGTTAACTTCTTCAATGAAATTGTAACTCTAAATCTCTAGTTTGTTTTGAAGCAAAAATAACCTCAATTGGAGCTGTATAGCTCAAGATATGCTTAAAAAGCCTAAGTGTGCTCATACCCCAAACATGTTCTCCTAACCGACCTCTCACTTACTTTAATGAAAAATTTATCAAACCAACTCCAAATGATACAAATATTTATGGTAAGGAATATACATGTGTTAGGAATCTATTGGTTCAAGAATCACTTCAATTGGAGGTTGGATGAGGGAGTTATGCCTAAAAGAATAGACCATGTTTATACTCTAAATCGATTTGAACCTATCTTGGCGCGATTGTCATATCTTTCAATCTAGAGGTCATATTGTGTTCGTTTTTAGACCATTAAAAAGAAGACATCTATACATACAACGTTCATGAAGGCCAAAAAAAGCGATTCTGCCTCTAAAATGGTCAAAATTAGAATTTGTTCCGTGAATGTCTGTTAAACGGACATCCGTGTCCGTTTAACAGACATGTATCGGGTTTGGGAGCTCATTTGGCCCGAGAAGCTCCATTAAACGGACATCCATGTCCGTTTAACAGACATAGACTGGACAAGGGTTGTTTTTACACCTGAGAAGGTCTGTTTAATGAACCTTATGTCTGTTAAACGGACATTGGGGCTCCCTAAAGTCCTCCAATGCCTCTCTAAGGCTTCCAACATCCTTCCTAACACCATATACACTTATAATCTTCCAAAATTCACTTATTCCTGCCAAAACACTTCATAACAACTCAAACACCCAAGTTCATCTTACAAAATTCTCAAAAATCAACTCAATTGGTTCATCAAAACCACAAATTCCTATCATTTATCAAAGCTATCATAAACACAAGCTATATACAGTATCCTGACTTGTAACAGTCATATCTCTCCATTCCGACATCAAAAAATCACAAACTTCATATTGTTGGAAAGATAGAAAGATCTTCTACAACTTTTAAGAAGACAATTTTTATCAATTCTACCCAGATTTTTCCAGAATTTCACTTGAATTCAGAACACATTCGTACCCTTATGGAAATTTGAAAATAGCGATGCAAAGATTTGAAAAGCCATAAACAACCATAATGCATAAATATTTCATTTTCATCAAAATAAGTGTTTTACAATGCTTTAGTGGGCATTTCAAGCCTCTTTACAACATAATCCAAAATACAACTTACAAAAGCGACAATTTCTCAAAATGCATCTAAAGCATTGTTTTACTAATTCTAACTTCAGAAGATCAAAAGAACAAAAATGCAAATGGCAAATTGGAGTGAAGCCTTGATGCTCATCTTGATCATTCGCTAACTTGCTCATCACCTGAGGGTGGGAAGGTGAGGGGGGTGAGCTTAACGCTCGTGGGTAACACTTTTATAATCGGTAATAAGCAAAACAATTGAAAGCCTTCATGATTATAGCAATTTCTCACAAAACCCATAAAACATATATTTCTCAACTTGATTAAACCAAATCACAATTCTCATAGGTCAAGCATTTTTCAAACTTGTCAACACACAAACACATCACAAATGGCTTGGCAAGTCTATAAACATGACGAACTACACAATTCTATATAATGGCCTTGTATAGGCATAAACTTAAGGGAGTCCTTAAAGGAGCTCCGTGCTACTAGCAGGCAGGCAGGAGAAGCCTTAACTTGATCAATGTGCACGTGACAATTCTTGGATGGACTAAACCAAACCAACATAACATTTAATTCTTGAACTGTAAATATTTTGCCCAAATGGCACATTCTTGAAAACTTGTTTTTCATGCACATGACATATTTCCACAATTCAACAACCAAAAATCTCATACCAATCATAAAAGCCATTTTCAACTCATTCAAAAGCAACAATTACAATATTTGCAAAGCAATTGCAATTCATTCCCAAAATTCACAAACAACAACTTATGGCAAATTCTCGATCATTTAAAGAACAATAAAAAGCTCATTTATAAGGTAGTTGGAAAAAGTCATTAATTCCATTTAGTTGAAAAACATTTATGATTTATTAACTCAAGTATAAAAATGTAACCCACTTTAGTATCTTTGCTTGAATCTTGCTCAAATGGGCCTCTCCTCTTGGTCCTCTTGCCTCCCTTGATCTTCTTCAACAATAACACAAAATCCCAAATCAATAGAGTTTAAAATTGAAAAACCTAAAGAACCCAAAGCATGAAATTGATCTTAGAAACTCTAAAACCATCCATTTCCTAAGCTCTTTGAACCAAAAACTCTTCAAAAATCCAAAACATTAAAACTCACTTACCTTGAATCTTCACCCAACAAAGGATTTTCTTGGCTCTAATGGAAGCTTGAACCTTCCTCTAGCTTTTTCCTTCTTGAATTAACCCCAAAAACCTTCTTGAACTCCAAGAAAAATGGAAAACCCTAACTTGCTCTTCTTTTTCTCCTTCCTTCTCTCCACCTACGACTCTCCCTCTCTTCTCTCCTTTCAATTTTCGTTTTCTCTTCTTCTAAATGAAAGACAACTCATTTCTTTTACCTTTTAAACCATTAATGAAAGCACAAGGTTCAGTACTCTGGAGGTTGGGCTCCGGAAACGGAGCCCAACATTCATGATCAAGAAGAGTTGAAAAAGGCCACAAGAAGACAATTCAAACAGATAAATAGGGTAACTATACACTTAGCTCATATTTGTAACATCTTGCTTAATGCATTGATAAGTTCCATAACCTATTGATTGAGCCAAGTTTATCTTATAAATTGGCTGCATTTTTATAATTTTTAATGAACTTTTTTACTCCTAATTGATGATTTTTGTGCTTAAATTGGTTCCTTGTGATTGGTTCATATGAATTGCAAATTGTTAGTAAAATTGTCATGAATTGATCTTAATTGCATTATAATTTTCCCAAGGACAATTGATGCTGCAAATTGTGATTTAATTGTAGGAACACAAAGGAGTCAACCAAGAAGTCAACAGGTCATGAGCCATCACACGTCGCGGTGCATCAACAGAACAAATCACACGTCGCGGCGAGCCAGTCAAGTTCACACGTCTCAACGTCCATCAATTTACACGACGCGACGAGCAAGCCAGTTCATACGTCACGATGAAAATTAATTCACACGTCGTGACGTACAGTCGGATACCCGAACCTTAAATAGAAACTATCTCACTGTTCCTACTCGGCCTGTATCTAGTTGTTTAAATATTTGCCAAATTAGGTCATTCAAGGGACTGATACCGCAGAGACACCGTCACACCACAACACACCATCGTCTTCATCACCTTCTCCACACCATACACAGATCACCGATACCAACATACACATTCCTTCAGGTGCCACCAGAGATGACTCCACATTGCCGCATTCATCATTCATCTCAGGTCATCATCATCTACGGACACTTCACTGCCACTTCCGCCGTCAATCTCTGGAGCCATGGTTAGCGTCGGGATTTCAACAGTTTTGGACATCGCCGAAGTTATGCTTGGCTAGGTTCCCGATCCTCTTGGAGATATAGCGATGGCTTGAGTTCACGGGCTTCAAGGGGAGTAGTCAATTATTGTCTGAAAGTTTAATTTTATTATTGTAAAACTGTGGTTGCAGATTACAGTAATATGATTAGATTAGCATGGTTAGGGTTTAATCATGTGTTGAACGATAATTTGTGATTTGGATATGGATTGTGTAGAACTTTTGTGCTGAAATATATGAGGTCTCATATATATCTTTGGTGATTACATTAATCATTTTTATCTGCATGGTTGTGTTTGATATGAATGATTGTGTTTGATTCAATGATCAATTGCATGAACATATCCATTTCACACACTAAGGTTTTTAACAAGGCTTTAATTAAATGGTCATTTAATTAATTCTTTAGACTTAAGGGGTCCCTTAAGGTTGATTTTTCGAAACTTAGTGGAATTTATCCCTGAAAATTTATTTCAAACAGTGATAGCCTGAGCACATCCTTCAAGAGGTCTTTTATAAAATTAGAGTTTCAATCAAAGTGTTCGTTTCTTACAATTTGCTTAATTTGCTTACAATCAAAGTGTTCGTTTCTTACAAAATACCAAAAGATTCTTTCTTACAATTTGCTTAATTTTTAGTCAATTTACTCAATTTCGTTCAAAAACCAAAAACCCCCTTTTTATTATCTTTAATTGCATGTTTTTGACTTTAGGCTAGCTTTTAAACCATTTTCCGTCGGTTCCAGAGAGTGAGACGACCCGAGGTTCAGTTTATACTGTAATTTTGGAATTTTAATTGTTTTTGACCGGTTTCCAAGGATCGATTTTAGGATCGAACGACGAGCCGCGATCACCTGGCCAATCCTAGGAATCTTAAGATCTTTGACACATTCCTTGGAGCTTCCTAATTCATCACTACCTCAATCTTCTTTGGATCTACCTGTATGCCATCTCCAGTTACTATATGTCTTAGAAACATAACCTAATCTAGCCAAAATTCACACTTACTGAATTTGGCATACAACCGCTTCTCTCTCATAATCTGTACGATGACTCTCAGATGCTCAGCATGCTCCTTTCTGCTCTTTGAATATACAAAGATATCATCAATGAATACAATCACAAATCGATCTAGGTAGGGCTGAAACACCTTGTTCATCAAGGCCATAAAAGCTGCCGGGGCATTAGTCAACTCAAACGACATCACCAAGAACTCAAAGTGCCCATACCTGCTCCTGAATGCACTCTTAGGTACATCAGCCTCAGCTATCTTCAACTGATAGTACCCTGACCTCAAGTCCAACTTAGTAAACACCTGAGCTCCCTGCAACTAATCAAGTAAATCATCGATTCTAGGCAGTGGGTACTTATTCTTCACTGTCACCTAATTCAGCTGCCTATAATCGATGCACAACCACAAAGTCCCATCCTTCTTCTTCACAAATAGCACTGGAGCTCCCCAAGGTGAAATTCCAACAGCTCCTAAATTTAAACCTTCATCTCCTTCAGTTCCACAGGTGCCATCTTATATGGAGGAATAGATATAGGAGTAGCACCTAGAATTAAATCAATTGTGAACTCTGTTTCTCGATCTTGTGGTAAACCAGGTAGCTCATCGGGAAACACATCCAGGAATTCCCTAACCACGGGAATGTCCTATATACTCTGCTCTACCCTAGTATTAATGACATGGGCCAGATAAGCCTCACATCCTCCCTGCATGAATGATATCATCCTTGCTGGCACTGCCTAACTAACTGCTCTGAAAATTGCCCTCTACTAACCAGGAGATTCCAGTACCACCTCCTTAGTGTAGCAGTTCATTACAGCCCTATGAGCAGTGAGCCAATCCATACCTAAGATAATATATCTCTCTCTCAACTGTAGTATAATAAGGTTTGCCTCCAATATTGCTTGATCAATTCAAATCAAGCATCCCTTGCAAACCTCTCCTATAACAGTAGTACTATCTAGAGGTGTACTCACCTCTGGCCCATACTGTAGCATCTCCTTATCACAATGCAGTCTGCATGCCAAATATGGTGCGATAAAGTAGTGTGTGGATCCTAGATCTAGTAGTGCAAATGCCTCAAAATCATAAATGAGAAGCGCACCTGCCACTACATCCGGTGAGTCCTGAGCCTCCTGCCTGGTCATAGCATCAACCCGCGCCTGGGACTGCAGTCGGTTGCCCTACCCCTCAGTCCTTATGGAAGAACTCCCTGCTCTAGCTCTGCCTCTACCTCGGCCTCTCTGTCCAGATCCACCACCTCTGCTCTGCTAGACTGTAGTATTACTCCCAGATTGCCTACTGACAGCAGACTGAGTTCCCAAAGGAGCAGGACAATCCCAGATTTGGTAGTCCATGGAGCCGCATTTGAGGCAGGCTCCAGTTAGTCTCCAACACTCACCACCATGCCTCCTCTCACAATGCTCACAAACTGGATACTGATTCTGAGCTGAGCCTCTCCCACTGCTAGTATGTGAAAAGCTACCCCGCTGCCCTGATCCTGACTGCTTGGATCCACTTAATGATTTGAAGGCTCTGTTTTGGCGCTTATTGAAGCTCCTGCCAGAACTGCCCTGACTCTCACTAGGTCTCTTTCCTCTGGACCTTTACCCAGCCTCTGCTTGTCTCTCTCTCAGTAGTTGCTCAATTCTAATTGAAGCATCTCTTAACTCAGTGAAAGTGCCCAGGTCTGAAAGTGCCAACCTTGTTCTGATCTCCATATTGAGTCCATTCTCAAACCTCCTACACTTGTCTCCTTCTGTAGGGATCATAGCAGCATCATAACCCATCAACTCATTAAACTAGACCTCATATTCAGCCACTGACATCCTACCCTGCTTCAATTCCAAAAACTCCTTCATCTTTATATCCAAATAGATCCTAGGCATGTAGTTGTCTCTAAAAACCCTCAGAAATTCTTCCCACTTTAACTGGCAAGGCCTGGTGGTATTGCATAGAACGGTTTTCCACCACTGCTAAGCTGGGCCCTGCAGTAAAGACACTACGTAATCGAACCTCTCATCGGGCTCGCAGTCCATCTGATCAAATACCCTTTCTGTCCTCTCTAACCATCCCTCGGCTTTAGCAAGGTCTGAGCTACCGAAAAAATCCACAACTCCCTACTTCCACAACCTATCATACCTCCTCTCCATTCTCTAGAGAACTCTAGGATGCATCTCCTCAGATTGAGGTACCGAGGACTCCTTATTGGCTCCTACCGATCTTTGATCAGCTGGTTGATCAACCTAATCACCTAGAGCGGATGACCTATAACAAATAATAACTTCAATCATTATCCACATTTCTCACAACATTTCATGCTTAACATTCCTATATGTCCCAATAGATGCCAACCATGCTTTGATACCACCTAAACGTAGCGCCCCTTACCTCAGGATACTCACCAGGACGTCCGGAGGTCATTCCGGCACATAACGTAGGATAAAGGTACGTTACGTTCGATCACTACATTCACTTCACATGGCATGATATCATAATTCACTTATACAACATCATAATAAAAACCACAATATTTTAAAACCAACTTTTTCCTCGTTTCATTTAATAAAACCCTAATGTCTACATTGTGTCTTTCAATATTTTCTATACATACATCATCAAAATCTAATACAAAAGTACTACATGAAAGAGGAAAATATACACAATCTAACTAATCTATCTAAAAATCTCAGCTGACTGACCTTTGAGCCATTACTTCTCTTACCAATCACAATCCACACGGCTGGTAGAGCCCTCAGTAGCTAGAGTCGTCTCTCAGTCCTGAAAGACAACGTTGCAATTTTGGTGAGTTTTGCGAACTTAATGAGGTAACCATCATCGGTGGTTCACTCAATTCATGCAACACATCATTTCACATAACATACAATCACATTTTTTCATAATTGATCAGGTACCACATTTTCACTTAGCATAGGCAATTATGCAGTTCAATTAATTAAACATACTTAACAAAATGCATATGAAATGCTCATAAGACACTTTTTCAATTATTACGTTGTTGTGACCGAGTGCCTGAACTGTCCCGCATCCATTTTGGATATTGGGCTTATTAATAATTGTCCCTTATTTGATGAGGATATAGGGCTCATTATACATAATGAGCCTTAGGCTCTTAATCACTGTTTGAGCTCAAGGCTCTTTTCACTCGTTGAGCTTTAAGCTCTGATCGGTAGTTACTCTGGTCACAACTGCCATTATCTGATTATCCATTCATGAATGGAATGCATATGCCACAATCAATCGCATTATAAAGCATATAGGCCTTCACATTCACATTCAAGCAGCACTTCAATACACATTTCACATTTCACAATCATCGGACCGTCTGTCTGGAATCAACAATCAAACTCATTCATTTCACATTCATTCATCATTCAGAACATAATTTAAGCAAGCAATAATTGAGAGAAACCATCTAGGTTACTCAGCAATTGCTCCCGAAGCTAACGCTTGGAAGTTCCGGCAATGTCTGGAGGTTGACGTTGCAATTGCTCCTCTATAACAAATAATATACATAATTTCACAATTCGTAAAATCATAAGTATTCAATAATGCATATACATGAAATGAATTATATACAATGCATGTTCATGATAATCCTAAGTATCTTTCCTTTAATTTCATCACAAAATCATTCCCATATCAAAACTCATCTAATTATAGTTTATACTTAGGTTTATGCCTCACTAAAACCATTAAAATCTCTATTCCTTTCTCATTGACTCACTTCAGATTTTTCTAAGTCACACTTTCGAGTCTACTGTTCACATCCAATTAGAAAGAAAAACTGATGTATTTTGGCCATACTCTCTTCTGGAAAAGTGTTCTTATAAGTCTTATCTTTCCATTGACACCAAAATCACTCAATTTTGTTCAGTAATTTGGATGATATACGTCAAAGATTATCGGGTTGTTCATATTCAAAAATAGTGTACTATGACAATTTTTAGACCTATTTCTCTAGGTTGCTCCAAATAAAAAATCATCATATTTGGAATCCTATAGATCCAGATATAACCAAAATACTGAGGGGTGTTTAGTAAAACAACACTAGTTCATTCCATTCCAACAGATTCTCTCGCTTTCGTTCAATCAATCTTTCTCAATTTAATTCATAATGATATAAAATTTTAAGGAAGGGTAGAAAAATATATTAGGTATCCATTAGTTAAAGAATCAAGTCATTTGGAGGTCTAGAGAAGAAAATATGGACAACAGAAGCAAGACTGTTCAGAAAAAAGGAAAATCTCAAAAGCACGATCGTGCATTTACACGACAGTGCAAATTTCTCTTCACATCCAAAGTCGCCGTCGTGCTTTTGCACTAGGTGCTTTTTGGCTAACCCTCAAAGTCACAACACGATGGTGCTTTTGGCCTGAAATCTTAAAAGCCACCGTCGTGCAAACTTTTCCACTTCTTCTTCTACACCGATATCTGAACTTCTAAACTCCATAACATTTGATCTCGAACTCCAAAATTTACAAATTTTATATAAATGGAAAGCTAAAAGAAATATCTACAACTTTCATGAAGATAATTTTATCAAACTCTATCAAGATCTATACAGAAAATTCACAGAAGTTTTTGATCGAAAATTCATCACTGTTATTGTTCAATCCTAGAAAATTTTGATTTTTCAAATCCAACACTTCTATTTTTATTCGAGACATTTCAACTCCATTTCATACAACTCGTTCACCATAAATTCATACTACTCCACAAAATACAAGTTTAGTTAAAATCCTCAAAATCATGAAAAAGTCAGATATCAAATATTCAACTCTGCATTTCACCATTCTATACATTTTCCTATATTTTCATTCTCTGCATCTACTTAAATCTTTTCCTTTAACTATCATTTATACACTCATTCCCATCTCAAGCCATTATTTTACAAATACCCTTTAACTCAAACACCACTTTTTTTTTAATCATCTCTAAGAAACTCATCCACTCACATATACACATGCATATATATAAACATGTACAGTGAAAAACAGAGCATGACAGTATATCACCTTTTTCATACTACAATTTTCTATACTAATCCCATACACCATTTCATTTCTATTTCAAACTCCAAAAATCATTTCTACATCACCTGATCACTAGTAATCCATCAAATACTAAATAACACTTTATCCCTATTTTTCATCCCATTTTCACAGTAGCCATGTATATGCACAAAAATTCCATGTTCATGTAGATGATAGTAATTCATCAAATGTATTCCATAAATTTATAAATCTAAAGGATTTATTCAATACTTACTTGTTAAGAACTCCAAGATCTACAACTATCCCAAAACCCTAAACTCCATGCAATTCACGTACACCACTGTATAAATGATCAACTTAGGTCTTTTTCTTAGGAAAACAGAACAAACAACAAAGTGGAAGTGGTGTGGGAAAAAGAAGAGGAAAGCTAACTTTTGAAAGGTATATGATGAAAAAATTTATGTTTTGGAAGGAAATTTGAAGGAGGTGGCTATGAAGAAGGTGACTACGAAACAACACTTAAACACATAACTTGTCCCCCTTTCACTCTCCGAAATTAAACTCACTCTTAGACAAAAATACCAAAGCCATTTAACTAAATCAGTGACACTTGTCACTTTTATAAAGTTTAAGCCTAACCAAGTTCCTTTTGAACTAATTACTTCAACTATCATCTTTACATTCCAATTATCTCCAATATTCTTTTGATTCCTTTTTCCTATATATATTTTTTTCCATAAAAATCCCAAAATTTTCGAAATTATTCCTAAATTCACCAAAATTAAAAAATATAACAATTTCACTAACCCGTAAAATTTCCAATGTAAAACATGCAAAGTTCTTAAAAATTCCCAAATCAATCCAATTATACCCAGAATTATTCATGAATGCATGTACAATTATTTTCATGTGCAGAAAAATTTACTATTCATATATAGTTGTATGGCATATTATGCATGAGCATGAAGAAGCATTTCTAAGCCCCTCATAAATCACTCACATTTACTATTTTAACCTTCCCACAGGTAATGAGATGTTATAACTCTCCCCTCCTTAAAAGAAATTTCGTCCTCGAAATTCTTACCCATTTGCGCGAACAGGTGGGGATATTATCTCCTCATTTGCTCCTCTATCTCCTAAGTTGCTTCCTCAGTTGATTGGTTCCTCCAAAGGACTTTTACCAATGGAATGACCCTGTTCCTCAACTGCTTGATCTGTGATCCCACAATCTTGATTGGCTCCTCAACATAGCTGAAGTTACTAGCAAGTTCAATCTCCTGAGCTGGTATCACATGTGTCGGATCTGATCGGTATCTCTAGACCATACTCACGTGAAACACATTATGCAATTGAGACATCTCATTCGGTAAAGCCAACTTATATGCCAAAGGTCTTATCCTCTCAATGATCTCATAAGGACCAATATACCTAAGGCTCAACTTACCCTTTTTACCGAATCTCAAAACTCCTCTCAACGGTGACGCTCTTAGGAAAATTCTGTCTCCTACACTGTACTCCATATCCCTCAGGTGCTGATCCACATAACTCTTCTGTCTATCTTGACCCACTTTAATTCGGCTTCGGATCAACTTCACTTTATCCACTGTGTCCTGTATCAACTCTGGGCCTTCAACCATTCTCAAACCCTCTTCATCCCAATACAATGGCGACTGGCATTTTCTACCATACAGTGCTTCATACAGTGCCATTCCGATACTACTGTGGTAATGGTTATTGTAAGCAAATTCTATCGATGCCATATAGTGATCCCAAGCTCCTCTAAACTCCAATACACAAGCTCTAAGCATATCCTCCACAGTTTTGATTGTCCTCTCACTCTGTCCATCTGTTTGAGGATGAAATACTGTACTGAAGTTCAATTTAGTACCCATAGCAGATTGCAAACTCTTCCAAAACCTCAAAGTAAATCTGGGATCCCTATCCAAAACTATGGACACTGGAACCCCACGCAGTCTCACTACCTCATCTACATATCTCTGAGCCAACTGATCCAGTAAGTTATTCTCTCTCACTGGTAAGAAATGGGTCGATTTAGTCAACCGGTCCACTACGACCTATATAACATCATGTTGCCTTTGAGTCTTTGGCAAACCTATGATGAAATCCATAGTAATCCGTTCCCATTTCTACTCCGGAATGGGTAACGAATGTAACTTCCCTACTGGAGCCTGGTGCTCTGCTTTCACCTTTTAGCATGTCATACACTTAGACACATACTCTGCCACTTGCTTTTTCATTCTAGGCCATCAGAAATGTTGCTTCAATGTGTTATACATCTTAGTAGTACCAAGATGCATAGCATAGGAGGCTATATGAGCTTCCTCAAGGATCTCCTTCCTCAGATCATCCACATTAGGCACACATAGCCTCTGTCTCAACCATAATGTCTCATCCCTCAATTCAAACTCAGAATCTGGATTCACTTTCACTTTCTCCATAAG
>JANIHZ010000008.1:54070591-54097435 GCA_027478365.1 Erythroxylum rufum | reverse complement strand
ACGTGATTTAGACATCAAATGAGAATAAAAACTAAGTGTAAAAGTATAAAAAGATAAGAAAATATGAGTGCATCAGTTGTATATGATTTGATCTGATTCTGTATATGTGAATGATAGACGACTGTTAGAAACAATCGCCAAATTATATCTTGTTTAGTTATTTCCCCACTAAGCTATATGCTTAGCACTATAGTTTTGCCTCCGTGTAGGTTCTGATAAGAAGGTTTGAGACTGGGACAAAGACAACCACAGTGGCCAAGAATAATGTGTCTAGTTTTGGAAGTTGTTTTTGTTTGAGTCTTTGTTTGTGTTTAAGTTTGAGTTGTATTTCAATATAATGCGACATTTTGTATATGTGTGGATAACGTTTGAAATATCCTGTAAGTGATTTGTAACAACCTTTATACAAGTTGGCTTTTGAAATTATGGCATGTATTTGGATAAGTACAATATGTTTAATATGTTATGTTTAAAAACAACTTTTAATGAAAGGTAATGTATATTGCTCGAGTTTCTGGATGTGCATGTAAGGAATGTTTGGTATGTTTTGGATTATTTTGGTTCTGTTTTGTGTGGCATCTACATATCCTCCCTAGGGGTATGCGGGTGTTACACTTTGTAGGTATATAATGTCCTAGCGAATCCTATAAATCATATAGTGTGATGTTAAGAAATTATGGGTTTGTAATAGACCTAAAATGCCTTGAAATATAAAGCCTTTTTTTAATCTATATTGATAGGTGTGATAAGAGATTGGTGCTAGATCATTCCTCATAGATCTATGTCCTACTTTGCACATTTAAGGCCTCGTTTTGAGTCGCACTTCCTGATTAACAAGCTCTTGCTAAGAGATTTCATGCCCTTTTTCAATGTTATCCAAGTACATGGCAAAACCCTGTGATATTACATGCAATGTTTAAATATGGAGGCCATATATATTTTAAACCTCAATCCTTCTTTAATGGTAATAACATATAAGAAAGTTATATGGAGGCACCAATCGATATGAAAGTCCTTATTGGTGGGTTTGTTAGACCCCTAAGTCCTAATAGCAAAATCGTGTAAGCATCGGCGAGCCTTGACTAATGTTTGACACTCGGGAAAACAGAATCAGGCAAAGACTTACGAGTAGGAAAGGAAAATGAGCGTCGTTAATGAGTTGACATGCATTGATGCACATTAGCAGAAATCTTTTATGAGATGCAAGATTTTGATGTCAGAACAAATGATAGCTTGAGATGGACCTTGGGTTGAAGGTTAGTTGGATCGCATGTATGAGGGAAATATGTGAGAGCTGTAAGGACTTAATGTGTGCTAAAATAGACAAACCATGTCTAATAAACTTGATATAAGTTAACATTAGACCAGATCAGCGTGCTATGAAAGGTTTTAGGCTTGAATGACTCGTCATCAACGGATAGAGATCAAGGAGAGAACTTGGATGATGTGGTGGATAAGATCTTAGTAGATATATATTAACTTTAAAAGAAAAAGTCCATATTGGAGGATCATCTGAAGATAATAAAGATCTTTATGGATATAGATACATCATTCTTGAATAAATGTAATATCTTATCTTTCTAGTTATGATGTAGCCAAATCTTATAAGATAAAGTTCTATTTAGATGAGAGTGTCATCCAATTAGTTAATGTGATATAATATGATAAAGATAGAGGTGATCTGGTGATCTAGTTAGTTTAGTTCAATTAGGATTCTTAATTGTAAAGCCAGAGGTGCCTATAAATAGCTTTTTGAGCCTTGCTTTTGGTGAGAATTGAGATAGGGGACGGAAACATATTGAGAGAGAGCATTCCTTTGTATATTTTTGAGGAAGTAATAAAAGTTAGTTTTTATTGTAGCTCTTATGTGTTTATTATTGCCTATGATTATTTAATACTTGCGTAGTATTCTTACTTGAGTGTGAGAGTTAAACATTTTATGGGTTGTGAGGTGTTTAAGGATAAGGTTTTGTTAGTCAACGATCATATGGGAAGGTTAAGTCTTGCTTAAGCAGACCTAAGTGAGATTGTTGTGTAAAGGAGTAGATGCGACTTTGGTATAAGTTTGGTGTCTAAGAAAACCTTTGTAACAACTAGTATCATAGCCACATTTCAATATTGTAGGAGGTAACAATTTAATAGAGCGGGTTAATAGAGTGGAGGCACTTATAGAGCCAATTCCTTAAAGAGAGTAAAAGGTCACTTACTACTCATCTCAGTTCAAGATTTTAGAAGCACAAATCTAACAATTGCAACATCAAATAGTAGACTTGACGAAGTCATAAAAGGATTCTAGATTGGAGATTATGATCCTAAAACATGTTGTTGTAACACAAGATGTTGGGCATATCGAAAACACTTTGGTGAAAGTATGAGAGCCCTAAGTTTTCTATGGAAAGTGTAGTGCTAAGGAGCTCAAAAATTTCTTATGGGAAATGGAGCAATACTTTGCAGTGTCAAAAGTGTCTAATTTGGAAAAGTTGTCAATCACGACTATGTATATATTGGAGGATACAAAGTTGTGGTCGAGAACGAGAACCTCTAGCGACATCAATATGGGTAGACCTCCTATTGACACTCGGGAGAAGATAAAGAAGGAGCTAAAGAAAGGCAAGTACAAGGTAGGTGACACTGTATGGCTTATAGAAAGGCAAGGACAAGGTAGGCAAATCTTCAAAATGTAAGTCTAAGAAATAAACAAAACAGGATATTGCTAGTTTCATTTATGAAGGGCCACATTTTACTCGTGAATGCCTAAGACATAAGGTGGGTGAGGAGTAAAAAAATCCCATGGTGGCAAAGGATCAAAAAGAAGGAGGTGAAGACTTGACAAAAGAAGTATATCTTTACGTTAGGCGCAATGGGCCTTATGAAATAGCATCAAAATAAAAGTAAGGACAATCCTGATGGACAGGGGAAATGGTACGTGGGATATATGCTATTAACTAAGGAGTCTTTAAGTGAATCACATTCAAGGGAGTGCACATGGACTATTTCAACGAGGGCATGGAGTTCTTCTAATAGGGGTGGTTTGTTAGACCCATAAGTCCTAATAGCATAATCATGTAGACATTGGTGAGCCTTGACCAATGTTTAACACTCAAGATGATGGAACATGGCAAAGACTTAGGAGTAAGCAAGGAAAATAGACATTGTCAACTAGTTGGCATGTATTGGTGTATATTGGCTAAATCTTCGACGAGATGCAAGATTCAAATGTGAGACCAAAAGATAGCTTGAGATGGACTTTAGGTTGAAGGTTAATTAGATCATATGCATGAGGGAGAAATGTGAGAGCTCTAAGGACTTAATATGTGATCGAATAGATGGACCATGACTAAAAGACTTGACATGGGTAAGCATTGTACTAGACCAGTGTGTTATGAAAGGTTTTGAGCTTGAATGACTCATCGTCAACAGATAGAGATCAAGGAGAGATCTTAGATAATGTGGTAGATAAGATCATAGTAGATATTGATAAGTGTAAATTGTATCGTATTTTAGGGCATAGTTTGATATGTGTTTAGTTATTAATTCAATCATTTAGTATGTGTTTAGGTTCGAATTGTGTTATTTTGTTAATTATTTGTGTTTAAAGTATTTTATGGGTTAGTACAAGCTTTTGAACTTAAATATTATATTTTTGAGGTACCTTGATGTGTTTGTTAGTGTTTTAGGGTCAATATCGAAGAATAGAGAAGTTTTAGAAGACATTTAATACGAAACAACAGCTACTATTAGGCCATGATCATGACAGAAGGCTTAGATGTAGGCCATGATTGTGGCCTATGTTGGGTAGATGCACAACACTTCCAAACTTTGTGTTTTAAGGGTTTTTTGGACCTTTCGGACCCTGAAAAAATCCTAGTTTAACCCTAAACACAAAAGAACATAAATAGAACAACAAGAGCAGAAAGAAGGAGATTTACATTCAGCCAGTCTTGGAAACCTTAAAGAGGGAGAAAAAGAAGACTGAGAGAAGAAGAAGAGGAAGAAGGAGGAAGAAGAAGTGGATCCTGACGTCGCTGTTCCCCAAATTAGGTGGTATCCCAACGCCGCTGCCTTCCTGATTTGTCCAACCTAAGTTCCATATTTTCTTCATTTCCTTTTTCATTTAAATGTATAAAGTTGAGATGGATTGTATGGAAATGGATTTTGGGTTGTTGATAATGTTCTAAACTCTCCTTCGAGATGTTAATTTAAGTTAATGTTGATTTAGTTATTTTTGTGTTTATTGGTTTAAGCATTGTAATTAATGTTTTTGCATGTTTCGGTAACAAACTGAGAGGGTGAGCCAGATAAAAATGATTAGATCGGATTAATGAGAGTTAGGTGATCTAATTAACCACTTAATCAATCTAGTCGGTAATTTCATAGAGAGAGATCCGTGTGAGACCCAATTGTTTATTAGAGAGCTTTAGAACTAATTAAAATTGTGGGTAATTTATGAATTGAGATATTGCAAGTTTCATAATTCGATTAGGGTTTACAATTTAGGGTTTAATGGTTATAACTCGAGAGAGAGTAATACAACCGTTTAGAACCGTCACCCTGTAAACACATAAATGGCTAGATTAGCATTAATGATAGGTAAAATCCCCTCTTTCATAACTTGATTAACTCTTTTGATGGATTTCCATTGTGACCTGTGTGATTGCTCAGTTTAATTCTATTTTTTTTGAAATTTTCACTTTACAATTCTTGAATTAAAATCTCGTATTTACTTTTCACGTTCACTTGTGCAATTTTTATTTCTTTTTTTATTATTTTCGTTGAGCCTTAGACAACTTAGGATTAGGCTAGTACCCTCCTCATGGGATCAATACCTTTTATACTATAGTCGCGACCCGTGCGCTTGCGGTATTTAAGGGCCTATAAAATTTAAAGCTCGAACGACATAATCAAATATACATCAAATCTAAAAGATAAAGACCATATTGGAGGATCATCTGAAGATAATAGAGTTCTTCATTGATACGGATATATCATTCCTAATTAAATGTAATCTCTTATCTTGTTAGTTATTATGTAGCCAAATCTTATCAAATAGAGTTCTATTTGGATGAGAGCATCAACCAACTAGTTAATGTGACGTAATATAATAAGAATAGAGGTGATCTAGTTACTTCAGTTAAATTGAGATTGTGAATTGTAAAGCCAGAGGTGCCTATAAATAGCTTATTTGAGTCTGGCTCCTAGTGAGAATAGAGGTAGGGGGAAGGGAACACATTAAGAGAGAGCATTCATTTGTATAGTTTTTACAGTAGCTCTTGTATGTTTATTATTGCCTATGATTATTTAATACTTTTGCAGTATTCTTACTCAAATATGAGACTTAACTTCAAGGGTCATGAGGCATTTGAAAATAAGGTTTTATTAGTCACCAATCATATAGAAAGGCTAAGTCTTACTTAAACGAACCTAAGTGAGATTGTCGTGCGAAAGAGTAGACACGACTTCGGTATAAGTTTGGTGTCTAAGAAAACCTTTGTAATGATTAGACTTATCACTTAAAGCAGGTTTAATAGATGGATCAAAGGTTCATTGACCTAAAAAAAAGCAAAATGGTTACCCAATAAGCCATCACAAACAACATAATAATATAAGGACAATAGGAGACAAGCAAGTGATAGTGCATTTTTGTAGTAAACCAATGTTAGGAATGGATATGATGCTCAAACATATGAATAAGATGCCAAATAAGAGGCTTGCAGTCAACTATGTCA
Source organism: Erythroxylum rufum (assembly GCA_027478365.1). Lineage (NCBI taxonomy): Eukaryota > Viridiplantae > Streptophyta > Magnoliopsida > Malpighiales > Erythroxylaceae > Erythroxylum > Erythroxylum rufum. The sequence continues at coordinate 54,091,709 of JANIHZ010000008.1, read as the reverse complement.
TTGTTGAGTGCCTCATGCCTCATGCCTCCTTAAGCTAGATTTGAATTACACCTATTAAGAAAAATATGTTGAACTCTTATAAACCTCTCTTATAAGTTTAGGAAGGAAGAACATAGACAAATGTTATTGACTAAAACAATAACAATCCAATAAGAATCTCATTGAGTGCTCTTAAGAGGTTTAAAAGGACGCATCTTTACTCATAATTAGCAGAGACATTATTTTCAATAGACTTATTGAAAAAAAAAACGTTTTTGAAGATGGTTGTAAAATACATAAATAAATGACTTCATAAATGAAAATATAAATACAACAAACAAATAAAATAAATAGATAAAGATAAAGATAAAGAAAAAGAAAAAGATAAAAGTAAATAAATAAATAAATAGGCAAGAAAGAAAACAAATAAGTAAATAAAAAAAGGCAATTGCAAAAAATGAAATAAAGAAATAAAATAACTAAACAAGTAAATGCAACAAAAAATGATTAACGTTAATAAAAGTTATAAAAATTGAAAGAAAATATTTTAAAGGCCTATGAAATGAGAAAGAACTCTCTGTGTAGGGTCCTCTACCCGTATTCTAATTAAGCAGAGTCTATTATTGAAGCTATGTCCTTAATAAGCACTAGTAGGGTTATATGGTTCCTGATCACCTCCTTATAATTCTTTTTGAGTCTTCCTCTTCTTTCTTATAGTCCCTAAGCATAATATTCTCGTATCTTCTCACTGTGGTGTTAGAATGTCTCCTCTTAATATGTTCAGATTGCCTAAACCTTGTCTCCTCTAATTTATTATTAAGGTTAGCCACCCTTAACTTGTCTTTTACCACTACATTCTTGATCTTATCTCTTTTTATAAGGTTTAAAATCCAATGAAGCATCCTCTTCTCCACCTCCATTAACTTATGACTATGCACTTGTTTGATAGGCCAACAGTCTACCCTATAAAGCATGGCTGACTTAATTGCTAAATGTTATAATTTACCTTTTAGCTTGAGTGGTTTCTTCTTTTCAAATAAAACTCTTGAGATACCCCTTTATTTAGGCCACCCTAATTTGATAAGGTGCACTATACCATCCTATATCTTGTTACTGCTTTGGATTGTGAATCCAAGGTACTTAAAACGATCTTTCTATGATATACATTTTATTCTAATTTTTATTTCCAATCATCTGACAGTTTGGTTGATTTGAGAATCACATTAAAAATTTTGACTAAGTAAAACCTTATTTTCTTAGGTTCTTCCACACCTTTATGGGTAACTCGTTAGGTCTTACTTCTCTTCAACTCTTCATTTCAAAGCTCCTCTAATTTCTTCTCTCATGAATACATTGATAAAATCTGAAGCCACAATACTGCTAAAAAAATACTAATATCACTCAAGAAAATGTTACTATTTATGCCTTCATTAAAAAGCTTATAAAAGTAGCTTTGTTATCTCATTTTGATATCATTTTCATCTATAAGCACCCATTATGCTTCATCCTTTATATAATGAAGTTGATCTAATTCCCTCGCTTTTCAATCCCTAGTTCTCACAAACTTAATAAAAAAGTCCTTTTCTCCATCTTTAATTTCCAATCTTTGATATAAGTTCTCGTAGGCTCTACTTTTGATTTTTGCGACTACCTTCTTCGCCTTTGTCTTTTCCAATTTGTAATGGTGGCTCCCTCTCTTCATCTATGTTGCTATATAATAAAGCTTTATACTTGATCTTTACCTTGTCTTAAACGTTTTCATTCTACCTCCAAGACTGCTTTTTACTACCTATAAGCCCTTTGGAAACTCCCAAGATCTCCTTAACAATATTCCTTAAAACAGTTGCTACTCCTTCCAACATTTGGTTAGCATATCTTTTTGGTTTTATGCTTCCTTAGACACTACTCTATCCTTAAGTTATTTTATAGTGTCCCCTTTTAGATTCCACCTTCTAACTCTTGTGCACCTCCGAGAACATCTCTTCTTTCTCCAATCCTTAATTATAAGATCCATGACCAACAATATATGTTTAGTTGACAAGCCTGTATTAGGCATCATCTTATAATATTTTCAATTGGATCGATCACTTTTCTTCACAAGGAAGTAGTTATATTACGTCTTCAAGGCTCTACAATTCAAGTTACTAGGTGCTCCTCTTTTTTTGGCTAAAGAATGAGTTGACTATCGCTAAATTAAACACTGTTGAAATGTCTAACAAAACAGTCCTACTACCATTCCTATATTCGTATTTGCGAACCTTACGAGCACCTGAATACCCATATGAGGTTGCCTCTATATAGCCATTAAAGTCTCCTCCTGATATAATTTTCTTATTAAGGAGAATATACTAAATCACCTTATTAAGCTCTTCCTAAAATTGACTTTTAACCTATTCTTCCAACCCTACTTAGGGTGTATAAGCATACACAACATTGAAAACAAAATCTTTAACCATAATCTTTAAGGAAAAGATCTTATTATTGTTCCTCTTTACCCCTATAATATAATATATGAGTTCCTTGATAACCAAGTTATCCACCAATTTTGTTGTCTCGAACATCCTAAATACTATAGTTTAAACCAATTGACCTCTTTCACTTTAGCCCTCATTCACTTTATCCTTTGGATGCATACTATATAGATCTTATATTTATTTATAATCTCCACTAATTCAACGACTTCCCCATAAGGGCTTTGAATTCTAATAATAGAGTAAGGGCTAGTCCTTTGGTAAATTTAAGGTATAGTACAAAAGAAGATGTTGATAGATTACGAATAATTTCTTGGAAAATCAGGACCCTTACAGGGAATTCACTAGAAGTAGTAGGGATTTTAGGCAAGTATAAGATTCATATAGTGTGTATCTAGGAGACAAAATGGATGGAGGCTAAAGGAAAAGAGATTAATTGGTTCAAACTTTGGTATTAAGGGTATTTAAGGCAACGAAATAGGGTATGTATTTTGGTTATTAAGGAGCTTATACATTATATTATGGGGGTAAAAATTCAAACTTTAGTCTTAAAGTGTTAGAGACAATAAAATGGGATAGGTACTTTGGTTGTTAAGGAGCTTATACATTATGTTATAGGGGCAAAGAGGACTAATGATAGGATTTGATCTTTAAAGATTATAGTGAAAGGTGTTGTTTTCAATTTATTGTATGCTTATGCACCCTAATTAGGATTGGATGAATTGCTTAAGCACCAATTTTGGGAAGATCTAGATGAGGTGATTTAGTAAATCCCCTTTGATGAGAGAGTTATTCTAGGAGGAGACTTTAAAGGTCATTTAAAAGCAACCTCGGGCAAATGTTTATAGACTCATGGGGGTTTTGGTTATGGTGATAAGAATGATAGTGGGACTGCTTTGTTAGATTTCACGATAGTGTTTGAATTATTGATAGCCAACTTATATTTAAAGAAAAACAAGGAGCACCTGGTGACTTTTAAGAGTAGAACCACAACAAATCAAACTGCTAATTCTTTATAAGGTAGAGCGATTGACTTAGTTGCAAAGATTATAAGATGATAGCTAACACTTGCTTATCAACTTAACATATATTAGTGGTCACAAATCTTATAATTAAGGGTTAGAGGAAGAAGAGAAGTCCTAGAAGGTGTACCAGAGTCAGATGGTAGAACTTGAAAGGGGATAGAGTAGTAATTCTTTTAAGGAAATCAACTAAAGATATATTGAGTGTTTCTAAAGGACTAAAGGGTAGTAAGACGAACTCTTGGTGGTGGGATAAATATGTGAAAGAAAAGGTTAAGATCAAGAAGATTGCCTATAAAACTCAATTGGATAGCACCATAGAGGTAAATAGGGTAGTTAATAGAGAAAGTCACAAACTAGCAAAGAAAAACAAAAAAGATAGTCTTAGAAGATATAAGCATAACTTACAAGAAATTATACGAAAGATTGGAAAATAAAGATAGAGAAAAGGATATACTTAAGTTAGTGAGAGCTAGGGAATGAAAAGGAAGAGACTTAGATCAAGTTTGTTTTATAAAAGATGAAACATGGTAGGTTCTCATGACAAAAATGACATCAAGAGAAGATGGCAAAGATCTCTATAGTCATTTTAATGAAGGAGCAGAGGGCAACTTCTTTTTCGGTGATCTTAGCACATTGGAGTGGTATCATAACTTTACTTATTGTAGATTATAAAGGAAGAAATTAAAAGAGCTTTGAGGGAGATGAAAAGTAGAAGGGTAGTAGGGTCTGATAAGATACCTATCAAAGTGTGGAAGAGCATATGCGAATAGAGTTTTACTTGGCTAACCAAGCTTTTTAATGTGATCTTTAAGTTTGTCAAAATAATAAATGAGTGCAGATGTAGTATGTTGATTCCTCTATAAAAGAACAAAGGGGATATCCAAAACTGTAACAGCTATAGTGGTATCAAACCAGTTAGTCGTACCATAAAGTTATGGGAGAAGGTGATAAAGAAAAGAGTTAGAAATGATACACCTACCCTGGAGAACCAGTTTGGTTTTTATACTAGAAGGTCTATAATCGAAGCTTTATAACTCTTTAGTAGATTAACATAATAGCTCTATTCTTTTTTTTACCGGGTTAACGAAATAGGAAATTTATTAAACACATTTATACCATAGTCTTTTTTTTTTTTCACATGTTACCTATATCACTTCTTCTTAGTCAATCATTCCCATGAAAGGATACTAATAATGTCTACTAATTTAAATGAATTTAATTATAAGTGTATCCAAATAAGTGTGATAAATTAATATAATAAGTACAATATTATAATCAATATGAATATTCATCTAAAAAACACTAAAAAACAAACTTCACAAGCTAATGTTTCTTTACAAATTAAATAATCATGTTTATAGATAAGTTAATTCCTTTCAATTTTATGTCACTAACATATTCACACAATGCATACATATATAGCAAAATGTTTACACAATGCCAACCTAATCAAAAACTAACACAATGTAAATTAACTAACATAATGTAAATGCAAATTCACATAAAAATGATATGCAAATGTATATATTACATCCTCACACTTAAGCTTTTGCTTGTACCCAAACTAAACTAAATTCATAAAATAAGCAAAACACATAAACAAAAAATTATTTAAAAATGCAATAATGGTATAATGACATTAAATATCATGAAACTAACTTAACCATAGACATCAATCACTTAAAAAGTTCCAATACAATACCTTATTATATCCATGTTAAAAGGCTTTGATTTAAATATACATATCAACTAAAATATCAATACCTATTCATACATATATGGAACTTTTAACCGTGCACTTATTATTACATGCCGATTAAAGAGTTAGGTCATCACTAAATACCCATTTATAAAATTTATTTTCATATTCAATAAGAAGATTCATAGGTTTTTCTTTTATTGACATCATATTTATCAAGCTTGGTTGTAGTATTATTATAGAATTTTGACTCAGAGACAAACATTTTTTCATGAATGCCCTCGATTATTAAGCTATATCACAACTCATAACTGGCTACTAACTCTATTCTTAACCTAATTTTTTAATAGGTTAGCAATATATGAAATTTATTTAACACATTTATACCACACTCTATTGTATATTTTTTCCCCATTTTACCTACATCAGTTCTTCTTAGTCAACTAGTCCTATAAAAGGCCATTAATAATGTCTACCAATTTAAATGTATTTAATTATAAGTGTATCCAATTAAGTGCCATAAATTGATATAATGAGTATAATATTCTAATCAACATACATATTCATCTCAAAAACAGTTAAAATATAAACCTCACAAGCTAATGTTTCTTCATAAATTAAATAATTATGTTTATAGATAAGATAATTCCTTTCAATTTTATGCCATTGACATATTCACGCAATGCACACATATGTAACAAAATGTTTACACAATGCTAAGCTAATAAATAACTAAAGCAATGCAAATAAACTAACACAATGCAAATACAAATTCACACACAAATGATATACAAGTGCATATATGTGCCCAAACTTAAACAACACATTGTCCTTAATATAGAAAACAACACAAAATATTAAACAAAACACCATTAGTAAACAAAATAAAGGAAAGAAATAAAAAGGAAAGGTAATGGTACTTATAGTAAATGTGTAGGTGACAAAGTTGGAGATGGCACATGGAATTAATAAGCATAAAACACAAAAATTAATAAAGAACTATCGAACACAAAGTTACGAAAAATCAATATAAAGCATAACATGTTAATTTTAAGGTAACTAGCTTGACCATTTCAGTTTAAATTTTTAACCAACTCCTCTTTTGGATGTTAAGGTCCTATGCATCATCACATTAGGACTTATACTTCTTATGTTCAAAATTCTCCATCACATGACTCTAATTATCTTTTTAGCTTTCTCTACCATTCTCGTTTCTTATTCCCCACTAATGTTCAACTCTAGAAAGGATGGTTTCTCGAGGGTAGCATGAGTGCTTCCGTCCTTACTAATGATTCTTGTTTTAATTTGTTACCCAACTCCTCCACTTCTAGCTCTTTCTCATCTTCACTTCCCCAACACCCACTTCTTCTTTATAGAACTCCTCTACTTCTTTTATGCATTCATCTACTGTAACAATCTTCATATACGAATTGTTTTCCTTTAAATTTTTTAGTACTATATTCATATTAAATTCATCTTACTCCTCATCAATCCAAAGAATAAGTTTCCCTTCATAAGCATCCACTAAAGCTCTTCCCATATTCATAAGCAGTCTACTAAGAATTAATAGATAAGTCCTATCCTCTTCAAATTCCTACACTACGAAATCCAAAGGAATAATAAACTTGTCCAATTTTACAGGCGCATCCTCCACTATGCCAAATGGTTTCTTTATAGATTGATCCACAAACTAGATTAACATAAAAGTCAGCTTCACATTTCCTTGCCCTAATTTCCTGAAAGTTAACAAAGGCATAATATTAATACTTGTGTGTAAGGCATAATATTAATACTTGTGTGTAAGTCACATAAACATTTAACAAATTGTAAATTGCTAACTACTATAGGTCTATTGAAACTTACTAATTTCTTCAATTTTAAAGGCATGTGGTAGGTAATTATAGAGCTATAGATTTCAGTCAGAGAGACTGTTTAATTATCCTCCCAAGTTCGCTTGATAGTATGTTTTTGAGGAACTTCCATACTTGGGCATGCGTTCCAAAGCTTCCTAAAAAGACAATTTGGTTTGCAATTTCTTTATCTTATCCACGAACTTTGAAAATTATGCATCTAATTTGTTCTTCTGCAGTCTCTGTCGAAATGGAATCCTTGGTGCATGTGGAGAAGGAGGAACATAAGGAGTTTCTTCTTTCTTCTCTTCATTCTTTTCCTTTTTCTCTCGATCTTCTACTTGGTGGGATTAAGCTTCTTTATCAGATGGTCCTTCAAACTCTTTCTCACTCTAAAGTGTGATGACATTTATCTGCTCCCTTGGATTAGACTCCGTGTTACTCGAGAGACTCCCTATGTTTTATGTAGACAATGCATTAGCTAATTGGCCTTTAGATTATGAATTAAAGATGCATAGCTCTTTACAATTTTATTAAACTTGGTTTCCATTCTATTTTGGTTCTCATCTTTGATAGTGAATTTGGAATTCAAAACATCCATCAATTTATCCATTTTTCATTCTAAAGAATTAAGCCTATCTTGTTGAAATCCCTATGGGCCTTAAGCTCTCATTGGGCTTCTTGCATTGTTAGACCAAAAAAGAATCAGGTGATTTTTCCACCCAAGATTGTCAGTGTAACACACCACTACTATAGAGCATATGCCCGAAGATCCAAAGGACATCTAAAAACATACCTTATGAGAATGAAATGTTAGAGCAATCATATTCACTTATTATGGCATCACAAAAACATAAGTATTTCAAAGGACTAGATTTCCTCAGTTCATTGACAAAAATAAACTTACTTTGTCAATACATTCCATAATCCATATATTTACAGTACAAAACATCTTAGAGTTTAATGTTCTATATAAAATATCTAACATGAAATGGAATGCTAATAGAAACATTCTAACTAAACTCCTTAGACATCAGCTGACCAGACCTTTAAGACATTCTTGTTTCCAAAATTGACAATACTAGACTGCTACTAGATTGCCTTAGAAGCTAAGTCTCCTCAGTACCTGAAAATCAACGTTGCAATTTTGATGAGTTTTGTAAACTTAGTGAGTGAACCATCACTGATGTGCTCACTTAAAACAGAACAAAAACATCATAAGTATATAACACAATTCAATCAGTATCTCACATCATTCAGAATTTAGGACCTGATCATATTATACATCATATTTTAACAAGCCCATAATGAATACTAACATTTCATATAATTATTTTAGAATATTTCAATCATTCATCTCAATAATTCATATCATCAACATGTACATAAACATTGCATACCATTATATCAACTCAATTTAGTCATTCTTTGCAATCATTCATATGATACATGTAAAGATATATATGCAAATGCACATGAGACTCCACTTTTATTTTTATTTTGTTATGACCGAGCACTTATTTAACTGTCCCGTATCCCTTGTAGATACCGGGTTCATTTCCCATATTGTCCTGTACGCATTGTGGATACTAGGCTCATTAATCATTAAGCCTGTGGCTTTTGTGCACGTTGGTCATTTCGGTGACAACTCCTTTATCTGATCATGCATATCAAAGTCATGGAATGTATCATTTGATATATTATGCAATCAGTAACTTTCATTCAGTGTGCACAGTCATTTAGCATATTCATCGAATCTAAGCCTGACATTCAACATACAGTTGGGAACACATTTCATGTTGCATATTAAAAATGAAAACACTTCCAATACAATCTCGAATATCAAACTCCTCAGACTAACAATGTTTGGAATATCATAATCATATCAGTAACAATTTAATATCTGAAAGTTAATAAAAAACAACTCAAACATAGTGAAAAAACATCTAGGTTAACTCACAGTATGCTCCAGATAGCTATTGCCTTGACAATCCAGAAATGTCTGGATTTTTTCGGTCTATTTATGCTTCTATATCATGCAATACACACATAATTACACATTACTCACTTGTTTAATCAAATGAGTACTCTGTTATACACATGTACACATGTATGTGTTATGTTCAATGCATGCTTAATTGACTATCCCAGGTATGTATCCTTATTCATAAGTCTTAATCATTCATTCATTATAGCTTGTATATGTCTAGTTTGCAATTCGGTTTATGCCTTAAGTAAGTTTGGTTACCCTCAATTCATCAATCCTTTCCTAGCATTTTATAGTCACACAATTTCCCAATTCTCATTCAATCATATCTATTTTATTACTTATATCCTTTGGATGTTTGCATTAATAACAACATCTTTATACTATTAACAAATCATACTTCCCAAATTCTTATACATTGATATCAAACAATCTATTCCTTAATTTATAACCTCAATTAACAACTTAAACTTATCAAACACTTAATTAAGCAACTTTCTAGGTTCATTTCAAGCCCCAATCATGTCATAATGGTCCAAAGTAAAGCAACTTACCTTTATATGGTTTAACCATCACACAAAACACATTTTTTTCACTTCAAAGCATTGCCCATGATTATGGGAAGAAGCTTATATAGCTCCCTTAATTGTGGGATAGGTAAATCGAAGGTACTCCTTCATTTTCCTTCAAATTTTTTTCGAGTTTTTAATATCTTCATGCCAAATTCAACACATCTTCATCATATTCCATTACTTATACCTCAACTATACCTTAATTGTACTTCATTTTCCTCATCAACTTCATCTCCAATCCCAATTCAAATCATTCATTTGGTAGCTCACAAATTATGGTCTTTTACGCATCAAAATCAACATAGAAACTATCATTCATTTTCTTACATGTAGTCCTAGTTATTTCCCATTTCAAGATCAATATATTAGCACTTTTCTTTAACATAAATTCACCTTCATTATACCTCAAAACCTAATCTAATTCATCCATAAAATAACCTATAACTTTCAATTTTTTATTCATCAAGAAACAAGCATAAAAGTGTCCAAGTTCATACATCATATTCAAAGACACTTCATCATCAACATCATATAAAATCCATCCCAATTCAATCATCATAAACTTTCTATTACCACATGCCATAAAGATCAATCTTTTACTTACTTGTCTAGCTCAAATTTTAGCTCAAAGATCAAGCTAATTTAGCTCTCCATGCATGCAAAATCATCACAAATTCAAAGTAACAACAAGTTGGTTTTTTGCTAGAGTAAAGGACAACAATAGTATGATTATTTAACTATCTTGTGAAGGGTAAAAAGCATAGATTATTGGTGTAGAAATTGGACACAAACATAAACAAAACACAAGGATGTAAAGGTGAGAGGATTTTGGTGGTGTGAGAAGAAGAAATGAACAAAATTGATTTTACTCCTGTAGAAGCTTAACACCTTAGGTGCTAGGTGTCGCCTTATTACCATGACATATGTCAAGTCATTTGTCCCTTCCTTAGGCTGCCAATTGTCACCAACATGTTAGGTCATTTTTCACTCCATGATCAATGCCATTTGTCAATTAATTACCTATGCTTAATGTCAGTCAATTATTTATGTCAAATGTCACTCAATTACAGGCTTAGTCATCCTAATTTTTCATGTATCCACTTGTCTTACCACTTGGCATTTTTCCTAGACTAAATGTACATTTAAATGCATCAATTTTCCAATGGTAACAATTAATTCCAAGTTTACTAATTATAATCCTCCAAACTAAAATTCAAGACATAAACAATACACAATTCACATCATGACCATTTAAACCTTTCATACCCTAGAATATGTCAATTGAGTGCATATATTATCTTTGCAATGTGCACTAAATCATAATTCATGTGTGTATGCTAATGATATGCATGTGAATGAAATGCATTTCATGAATTCTTAATGACGTTACTTATATGCAATAGTCTAGGGATCTAATCCTTCAATATGAAAAATCGACTATTACAATTCTTTTCCCTTAAGAAATTTCATCCTCAAAATTCTTACCTGATTGATTAAATAGATGGGGGTACTGTTTCCTCATGTTCTCTTTAATTTCTCATGTAGCTTCTTCTTTCGGATGATTCCTCCAAAGGACTTTAACCAATTGGATCACCAATTTCTTAACTATTTAGTCAGATAACCCACTATTTTAACTGGTTCCTCCACATAACTTAAATTACTTGTAATCTCAACCTCCTGTGTTGGTAACACATGTGTCGGATCTGACTGATATCTTCTGAGCATACTAAATGGAACACATTATGAATATGAGCCATCTCAACTAGTAATGCTAACCTATAAGCTAGTGGTCCAACCCTCTCCATAATCTTATATAGACTAATGTATCTAGGACTTAATTTACAGTTTTTACCAAAACTTAGCACTCCCCGCCAAAGTGATACTCTGATAAACACTTTATCTCCCATTTGGTACTCCATACCTCTCCGGTGTTGATCTGCATAACTCTTTTGTCAATCTTGAGCTGCCTTAACTTAACTGTGGATCAATTTTACTTTATCGACAATGTCTTGAATCAGTTCTGGGCCTTCAACAATCTTTAGACCCTCTTCATCCCAATACAAAGGTGAACGACATTTTTTTGCAATACAATGCTTCATATGGAGCCATATCGATACTACTGTAAGAATGATTATTGTATGCAAATTAAATAAGAGCTATATATTGATCCCTTGCTCTTTGGAACTCCAAAATATAAGCTCTGAGCATATTCTCAACATTCCTAATAGTCCTGTCACTCTGTCTGTCTGTCTAAGGATAAAATGTTGTACTAAATTTTAATTTTGTACCCAATGTTACCTGTAAACTACCTAGAAATCTAGAAGTAAATTTGGGATCCCGATCAAATACAATGGACAGTGGGACTCCATGCAATCTCACAATCTCATTTACATACCTCCGGGCCAACTGATCCAATGTATTATTCTCCGTCACAGGTAAGAAATGGGCCAATTTCATCAATCTGTCAACAATGACTCATATGACATCATGTTGCCTCGGAGTCCTCAGCAAACTCATAATGGAATCTATAGTAATCCTCTCCCATTTTCACACTGAAATAGGCAATGACTGCAACTTCCCAACTAGAGTCTGAAGCTCTGCCTTAATTTGCTGGCAAGTCAAACATCTAGCAACATACTACGCCACTTGCTTCTTCATCCCAGGCCACCAGAAATACTATTTTAGCGTATTGTATATCTAGGTAATACCAGGATGCACAGTATAAGCTGCTATATGAGCTTCCTCCAAATTTTCTCTTTTCATATCATCCACTTCAGGTACACATAATCTCTGCTTCAACCACAATACATCATCTCTCAACTCAAATTTAGAACTCAAATTCTATTTCAACTTCTCAATAAGCTTCACTAATTTACGATCCTTGCTTTGAGTTTTTCTGATCCTTTCATGCAATACTGGTCTAAGCTTCAACGTAGCTAACAATGCCTCACTCTGCCCCAAATTCAACTCAACATTCAATGCTCTCAATTGATCTAGGTTTGGTAACCTTGATGTCTGAATGTATGCCACACTACTATTGGATTCCTACTTAATGGATCAGCCACAACATTAGCTTTACCAGGGTGATACTCAATTATACAATCATAATCTTTAAGTAATTCAATCCACCGCCTTTGTCTTATATTTAACTCCTTCTGACTCAACAAATATTTGAAGTTTCTATGATCTGTAAATATCTTAAATGTTTCACCATACAAATAATGTCTCCAAATCTTCAAGGCAAACACCACTATAGCAAGTTTTAAATCATGAACCGGATAATTAAACTCACGAGACCTTAATTGTCTCGGTGAATATGCAATCACTCTGTCATACTGCATCAAAACACATCCTAATCCCTAGTGTGAAGCATCACTATACACAACATATCCTCTAGATCCAGATGGAATAACTAACATCGGTGCTATAGTCAATCGGTGTTTTAATTCCTCAAAATTCCTTTGGCATTCATCAGTCTATCTAAACGGTACATTCTTCCTCAAAATCTTTGTCAAAGGGGTTAAGATCAATGAAAACCCCTGGACAAACCTCCTATAATAACCAACTAATCCAAGAAAACTCCGGATCTCAGACACATTTCTTGGGCCTTCCCACTTCATCACTACCTCAACTTTCTTTGGGTCCACCTGTATGCCCTATCCAGATACTATGTGACCCAAGAATACTACTTGATCCAGCCAAAATTTACAATTACTGAACTTGATATACAATTGTTTCTCCCTCATTATCTGTAGGACTAACCTCAAATGCTCAGAATGTTCCTCTCTACTCCTCGAATACACCAAAATATCATATATAAACACAATCACAAAATGATCTAAGTAAGGCTGAAATACCTTATTCATCATCGCCATAAAAGTTATCGGAGCATTTGTCAACCCAAAAGGCATTACTAAAAACTCAAAGTGCTCATATCTGGTCCTAAATGCACTCTTTGATACATCAGCCTCTGCTATCTTCAACTGATAGTACCCTGATCTCAAATCCAATTTAGTAAACACCTGAGCTCCCTGTAATTGATCAAGTAAATCATCAATTTCGGTAAGGGATATTTGTTCTTCACTGTTACCCGATTCAACTGTATATAGTCAATACATAATCTCAAAGTCCCATCCTTCTTCTTCATAAACAACACTAGAGCTCCCCAAGGTGACACACTAGGCCTGATAAAACCCTTTCTAATAACTCCTATAATTAAGTCTTAAGTTCCTTAAGTTTTACAGGTGTCATCCTATATGGAGGAATCAATATAGAAGCAGTACTTAAAATAAGATCAACTATAAACTCTGTTTACTCGTCCGGGGGTAATTCTGACAATTCAGTGGGAAACACATCAAAGAAATCCTTAACAATTAGAATATCTTGTACTGTCTGCTCAGTTCGGGTATCAACTACATAGGTTAATTAAGCCTCACATCTACCTTGAATCAGTCTAAGAGCGTTCATTGAAGAAATCAACCTCGCTAGCACTGCTTAACTAACACTTTGTAATATCACTCGTGGTTGATTAGGAGATTCAATAGTCACTTCCTTAGTATAACAATTTATTACAACTCTATGTGTAGTGAGTCAGTCCATACCTAAAATAAGATTTATCTCCTTTAACTGCAATACTATCAGATCGACTTTCAATTTCACATGATCAATCCGAATGATAAACCTTTTATAAACTTCCCACTCACTATATTAAGTACTACTGGAGTACTCACGTCTAGGCCAAATTTTATCATCTCTCTCTCATAATGCAGTTTAGATGTCAGATGTGGTGCAATGAATGAATGTGTTGATCCTGTATCTAACGATGCAAATGCCTCAAATTGAAAGATATGCAACACACCTGCAACAACATTTGGGGAGTTCTGTGCCTCCTGTCTAGTGATGGCAAAGATTCTAGCCTAAGACTACGTCTGGTTACTCCACACCTCAGTTCTAACATTAGGACTTACTGAACTGGTTCTGCCTCTATGTCTGCTCTTTGTCCTACTCCATTAGCTCTACTTTGCTAGACATTAGTCTTAGTCACTGATCCTCCTCTCACTCCAAACTGTGCTCCCACAATCGCGGGATAGTCTCTAAGCTGATGCTCAAGAGAGTCACAATGTAAACAAGCTCTCGTTAATTTCCAACATTCCCCACCATGTTTCTTTCCATAGTGCTCGCAACCAGGCATCTGTAGTATTTGCCTTCTATAAGTCTGTCCTCCAGATACTTGACCTCTGCCACTACTAGCCTGTGCAAAACCACCTCTAAGTCTAAATCCTAACTGTCTCGACCTAGTCTGTGATCGAAATGATCTATTCTGGCGTTTACTGAATTTGCTACTATAATCAACTGGGTACTCACCCTGCCTTTTCATTCTAAACTCCTGCCTATACTCTCTTTGACCATCTTTCAATAAATATTCAATTCGGATTGAGGTAGCTCTCGACTCAGTAAAGCTACTCAGATTAGTGCTGGTCAACCTCATTCTAATCTCCATATTCAGTTCATCCTTAAATCACCTACACTTCTCCTCCTCAATTGGAATCAAAGCAGTAGCATATCTTATTAACGCATTAAACCTCACCTCATACTCAGCTACAGTAAGACTTCCTTGCTTCAGATCTAGGAACTCTTTCATCTTTCTATTTAGGTAAATCTTGGGCATATAATTCTCCTTAAAAACACTCAGGAGGTCTTCCTATGTCAGTCCACAAGGTCGGGCGGAACTATCGGGAACAATCTTCCACCACTGATAAACAGGACCTTGCAGTAGTGAGACTGCTTAATCAAATCTTTCATCAGACTCGCAGTCTATCTGGTCAAACACTAGCTCCATTCTTTCTGACCAACCTTCTGCCTTCGCATGGTTTGTACTTTTAAAAGAAGTCTACAGTTCACTACTTCCTAAGTTTATCATACCTCCTCTCTCTCCTCTCAGGAATTCTCAGAGACATTTGTTCAAACTGAGGTACTGGAGGCTCTCTATTGGCTCATATGGACTTAAGGTCAGTTGACTCGGCTATTGATCTCATATAGCAAATGACTTATAACAAACAATAGTTGTGATCACCATATGAGTCTCTCACTATATATTATGTCTAAATGCTCTTATATATCCCCAAGGATGTTAAATCATGCTCTGATACTAACATTGTAACACACCACTACCATAGAACATATGCCCGAACATCCAGAGGACATCCGAGAACATACCCTATGAGAATGGCATGTTAGAACAATCATATTCACTTATTATGACATCATGAAACACAAGTATTTCAAAGGACTAAATTTCCTCATTTTATTCACAAATATAAACTTACTTTGTCATTACATTCCATAATCCATATATTTACATTACAAAAACATCTGAGAGTTTATTGTTCTATATAAAATGTTCTATATGAAATGGAATGCTAACAAAAACAATCTAACTAAACTCCTCAAACATCAACTGACCAAACCTTTGAGCCATGCTTGTTTCCAAAATTGACAATACTAGACTGCTACTAGATTGCCTTAAAAGCTAGGTCTCCTCAGTACATAAAAATCAACGTAACAATTTTGATGAGTTTTGCAAACTCAGTGAGTGAACCATCATCGATGTGCTCACTCAAAATAGAACACAAACATCACAGGTATATAACACAGTTCAATCAGTATCTCACATCATTCAGAATCAAATCTTATATATCACATCATTCAGAATTTAGTACCTGATCATAGTATACATCATATTTCAGCAAGCCCATTATGAATATAAGCATTTCATATAATCATTTTAGAATATTTCAACCATTCATATCATCAACATGTACATAAACATTGCATACCATTATATCAACTTAATTTAGTCATTCTTTGCAATCATTCACATGATACATGTAAAGATATATATACAAATGCACATGAGACTCCACTTTCATTTTTATTTTGGTGTGACCAAGCGCTTATTTAGCTGTCCCGTATTCCTTGTGGATACCGGGCTCATTTCAGATACTGTTCTGTACTTATTGTAGATACTGAGCTCATTAATTGTTGAGTTTGTGACTCTTTGTGCACATTTCCTGAGCTTTAAGCTATTTTTCACGTTAATCACTCTGGTCACAACTCCTTTATCTAATCATGCATATAAATGTCATGGAATACATCATTTCACATATTATGCTATCAGTAACTTTCATTTAGTGTGCACAGTCATTTAGCATATTCACCATATCTGAGTCTAGCATTTAATATACAGTTGAGAACATATTTCATATTGCACATTAAATTTGGAAACACTTTCAATATAATCCTGAATATCAAACTCCTTAGAGTAACAATGTCCGAAATATCACAATCATATTAGTAACAGTTCAATATATGAAAATTAATCAAAAACAATTCAAACATAATGAGAAAACATCTAGGTTAACTCATAGTACACTCCAGATACCTATTAGCTTGACAATCCAGTAATGTCTGGATGTTTTCAGTCTATTTGTGCTTCTATATCATGCAATACATACATAATTACAAACTACTAACTTTTTTAATCAAATGAGTACTCAATCATACACATGTATATGTGTTATGTTCAATGCATGCTCAATTGACTATCCTGAGTATGTATCCTTATTCACAAGTCTTGATCATTCATTCATCATAGCTTGTATATATCTAGTTTGCAATTAGGTTTATGTCTTAAGTAAGTTTGGTTACCCTCAATTCATCAATCATACATTCATCAATCCTTTCCTAGCATTATATATTCACACAATTTCCCAATTCTCATTTAATAATATCTATTTCATTACTTATATCCTTTGGATTACATTTACATTTATAAGAATATCTTTATACTATTAATAACAAATACTTCTCAATTTCATATACATTGATATCAAACAATCCATTCCTTAATTCATAACCTCAATTAACAACTTAAACTTATCAAACACTTAATCACTTAATCAAGCAACTTTCTAGGTTTATTTCAAGCCCCAATCATGTTCTAATCCTCCAAAGTAAAGCAACTTACCCTTATATGGTTTACCATCACACAAAACACATTTTTTTCACTTCAGAGCATTGCCCTCGATTTTGGAAGGAGCTAATGTAGCTCCCACAATCGTGGGATGAGTGAACCGAAGGTTCACCATCCTTTTCCTTTAATTTTTTCCAGCTTTTAATATCTTCATACCAAATTCAACACATCTTTGTCATAGTCCATTACTTACACCTCAATTATACCTTAATTATATGTTATTTCCTCATCAATTCCATATCCAATTCCAATTCAAATCATTCATTTGGTAGCACACAATTTATGGACTTTCATGCATCAAAATCAAAACATAAACTATCATTCATTTGCTCATACATGTAGTCTTAGTTCTTTCCTATTTCAAGATCACTATATTAACACTTTTCTTTAACATAAATTCACCTTCATTATATCTCAAAATCCAATCTAATTCATCCATAAAACAGCCTATAACTTTCAATTTTTTGTACATCAATAAACAAGCATAAAAGTGTCCAAGTTCATACATCACGTTCCAGCACATTTCATCATCAACATCATATACAATCCATCCCAATTCAATCATCATAAACTTTTTATTACCACATACCATAAAGATCAATCTTTACTTATTTGTCTAGCTCAAATTCCATCTCACAGATTAAGCTAATTCAGCTTTCTATGCATGCAAAATCATCACAAATTCAAGGTAACAACAGGTTGGTTTTTGACTAGAATAAAGGACAACAATAGTCTAATTCTTTAACTATCTTGTGAAGGATAAAAAGCATGTATTATTGGTGTAAAAATTGGACACAAATATAGACAACAAATAGGGATGTAAAGGTGAGAGGATTTCGGTGGTGTGAGAAGAAGAAAGAAGAAGAAATGAACAAAAATAATTTTACTCCTGCAGAAGCTTAACTGTTGAACCCTAATTTTTTTTAAATTGTATTTTTATGCTTATTTTAGAATTTAGTCCATTAAATTAGCAAGCATGAATTGAAATTAGGATTATTAAATAGAAATGTTAGGATTAAGCTAGAGTGTAACAGACATAATAGACTAAAGAAGTAAGTAGACATTACATTAAATGTGGAAGGGTAAATTTGGAAAGACAAGATAAAAAGTGGTCTTGATTATATGAGAAAGGGGAAAAAACGTGGAAAGAAGAAAGAAAGAAGAGCAAGAAAATGTGGAAGCTAGGAAAGAAGAAAGAAGAAAAACGTGGAGAAGGAGAAGGAAGAAGAAGGAAGAGGAATCAACTTGTTTTAGGTAATCTCCATCATCTTTTCTTCTTGCTTTGGTAGAAAAGGAATTAGAGAAATGAGTTTGGTGTTGGAAATAAAGGGAGAAAGAAGAGAACCAAGAAACCCATTTTGATTTTCATGGATTTTAAACTAGGTCTTAGTTTTTCTAGCCTGGATAAACTATAGGTAGATTAATTCTAAGCTCAATTTTTATTTGTTTTATTTTATTTTTGGATTATTGAAGCTTTATGGTTTTTCTATTAGAATATTGGTTTGCATGAAAATTGGTTTGTTTGATGGAAACCAAGAAAATCCCATGTAAGCGCAAGAGGAAAGGCAAACTTGAGTTTAGATTTACAAGAAAATTAGGTGGGTAATATGTTTATAGTTATTGTGGTAGATGGGCCAATTTTCTTGCTTGTGTATGTGTGCTAAATTGTTTGACTTAAATTGTTGTGATTGCTGGAGAATGCTCTAAGATTTTTTATCATGTTATGCCTTGAAAGATGTTACAACATTTTGTATAATCAAAAGAGGAAAATAACATAAGAATCATGAAAGTATGAACATGTGATGAAATGAATTGAGCATAAAAGTTTGCTTGTGTTTGGGTAAGAGAGAAACCATTTTGTTTGTCATGTGCACGTTGACTTAAAGCCTTCTCTCAGCTACCTGCTTATGACACATGAGCTCCTAAGAAACAGACTCATTTAGTTTATGGTGTAAACTTCAGTTTCTCCTTTTCGATCCATAAGACTCTCAAGCCATTATGTTTGTGCATTTCATTTTGATTTGTTGAGCATGATACGCAATTGAGTGTTATGTTTTGATGGGTAAATATACATGATATGTTTATGTGATAACATCTTAACTATGAGTCTTTGAGGTAGAATTGTTGATGATTTAATTGCTAGATTAAAATGAGGTATAGATGTATATATATGCTTGATTGTGTGCTCGTTACCAATGGATATAAATGTATTAGCCACTAAGCTTCGCAACTCAACCCATTATTTTTCACTCCTCAAGTGCAAAACGAGAAGGTTATTGATCCTTGCAAGGCATTAGCAAACTCCAAGATAACTATCTTTTCTAACTAAGTTAGTCTGACTTTATTGTTGAGTAGCTTTATAAGCATATCAAACATGAGCATCCATTTGTATTTTGTGTTAAGCTATTGATGTGGCTGTTGATATGTAACTAAAGCTATGCTCAAACTCCGTTTTGTTTTAGTAATAAGATTAAGAATTTAAGAAGTTCCCTTTGTATATATTCATATCTATCTTTTTCATTGAGTTGTAAATTTGTTGTTGTAAATAGAATTGTATGTTGTTGGATGTTCAGGTCTGGATTGCTAAATTGAAGGCTTCGCCGCAGCGAAGCTAGACTTTGACCGCGGCAAACCTTTCCTAAGATGTGTTTTCTCTTGATCTTGTAACTTCGCCGCGGTGAAGCCAAACTTTTTCCGCAGTGCATTTTTCACGAAGGGTGCTTTTGCTTGATCTTGGAACTTCGCCGCGGCGAAGCCAGACTTTGGCCATGGCGAACTTTTCCCGAAAAGTCCTTGATAATATTCCCCAGTTTCACCATAACAAAATATTCACTCTACCAGAGCAAAATCTGCCAGTGTTGACGCTGTTATGCTCATTACAATTTGAAGTTTTCAGCCTTCCTCTCACATGATCCTTACCTAATCATCTTGTATTGTAGCCTTGTAATAAGTACCAAGACCCGGGCCTAATAGGTAGTGTATGGTCCTCACCTAAAAAGGTATACCTAAGGTGTTTGGGTAAGGGCTTCAACTCCAAGGTAGGTGGTCTTCAGTCAAAGGTAGAGTGCGTGTTTCAGTTTGCACTAATAGTTCTTATTTTGACATCTCACCCTATCCTCTTCCTCTTCAATCACTTAATCATTTTTCTTATCTATGTAATTATCAACTTCTTCATTAGCTTCCTCTTTTCTCATTTACACATTTATCAACCATATCAATTTTCATGCAGGCAATCCCCTCCACTGGATTCTTCAATGTTTTCCTTATACTAAACTCCACTTGCTCATCACCAACCTTAATGCACATCAATCAATGCTCTTTTGGTGTTCATAAATGGCCTCCCAAGAATCAACATACAATTTTGATCTTCCTTAAAATTTAAAATAATTATTAGAGTATTGCCCTAAAGGTAATTGCCTTTAGCGCATTTTGTACAAAGTTGTGTACAAACTTTATTTTCAATAATAAAGAAAGGCATATTTCATTAATTTGGTGTTCATTAT
>JANIHZ010000008.1:54003350-54020549 GCA_027478365.1 Erythroxylum rufum | reverse complement strand
GGCTTGAAATAAACCTAGAAAGTTGCTTGATTAAGTGATTAAGTGTTTGATAAGTTTAAGTTGTTAATTGAGGTTATAAGTTAAGGAATGGATTGTTTGATATCAATTTATATGAATTTGGGAAGTATGAGTTGTTAATAGTATAAATATGTTCTTATGAATGCAAATGTAATCCAAAGGATATAAGTAATGAAATAGATATGATTGAATGAGAATTGCGAAATTGTGTGAATATATCATGCTGGGAAAGGATTGATGAATTGAGGGTAACCAAACTTACTTAAGGCATAAACCTAATTGCAAACTAGATATATATAAGCTATGATGAATGAATGATCAAGACTTGTGAATAAGGATACATACATGGGATAGTCAATTAAGCATATATTGAACATAACACATATACATGTGTATGATTGAGTACTCATTTGATTAAACAAGTTAGTAATGTGTAGTTATATGTGTATTGCATGATATAGAAGCACAAATAGATCGACAGCATCCAGACATTGCCTGATCGTCAAGGCAATAGCTATCTAGAGCGTACTGTGAGTTAATCTAGATGTTTTCTCACTATGTTTGAATTGTTTTTGATTAACTTACATATATTGAACTGTTATTGATATGATTGTGATATTCCAAATATTGTTGGTTTGAGGAGTTTGATATTTGGGATTGTATTAGAAGTGCTTTCAAATTGAATGAGCAATATGAAATGTGTTCTCAACTGTATGTTGAATGCCGGACTCAAATCCGATGAATATGCTAAATGACTGCGCACACTGAATGAAAGTTACTGATAGAATAATATGTGAAATGATGCACTCCATGACATTGATATGCATAATCAGATAAAGGAGTTGTGACCAGAGAGACCAACGTGAACAAAGAGCCATAGGCTTAACGAGTAATGAGCCTGGTATCCACAATGGGTATAGGACAGTATCTGAAATGAGCCCAGTATCTACAAGGAATACGGGACAGTTAAATAGGTGCTCGGTCATAAAAAATAAAAATAAAAGTGGAGTCTCATGTGCATTTGCATATATATCTTTACATTTATCATGTGAATGATTGCAAAGAATGACTAAATTGAGTTGATATAATGGTATACAATGTTTGTGTACACGTTGATGATATGAATGATTAAAATGAATGATTGAAATATTCTAAACTGATTATATGTAATGTTTGTATTTATGATGGGCTTGTTGAAATATGATGTATACTGTGATCAGGTGCTAAATTCTAAATGATGTGATATATAGGATTTGATTCTGAATGATGTGAGATATTGATTGAACTGTGTTATATACTTGTGATGTTTGTGTTCTGTTTTGAGTGAGCACGTTGATGATGGTTCACTCACTAAGTTCGCAAAACTCATTAAAATTACAATATTGATTTTTAGGTACTGAGGAGACCTAGCTTCTAAGGCAATCTAGTAACAGTCTAGTATTGTCAATTTTGGAAACAAGAATGGCTCAAAGGTCTGGTCAACTAATGTATGAGGAGTTTAGTTAGAATGTTTCTGTTAGCATTCCATTTCATGTTAGATATTTTATATAGAATAGTAAACTCTCAGATGTTTTTGTAACGTAAATATATGGATTATGGAATGAAATGACAAAGCGAGTTTATTTTTGTGAATGAAATGAGGAAATATAATCCTTTGAAATACTTATGTTTCTATGATGCCATAATAAGTTAATATGATTACTCTAACATGCCATTCTCATAGGGTATATTTTTGGATATCCTCTGGATGTTTAGGCATATGCTCTGTGGTAGTGGTGTGTTACAATTTTAATAATTTTATATTAAAATAGATTAAGAACATAAATATTTAATAACATATTTATTTTAAAATGAAAAAGGAAATTATAACCAAATAAAGGTAAAATTTTTGTTATAAGACATGTAATAAGAAATTGTAGAATTCTAAGGATAGAAAGTTTTATGAAAAAAAAGGTTGTAATAGTTTTCTTACACTTATTTGTATATTTATACATAATGAAGATTTTAAGAAAGGAAAATATAACTGTCTGTCTACTAAAGAAGATATAAGTATCACCTTTAATTTATCCTCAAATAACCTATCAACACTGCCCTTTAAGATGGTAACCTATTTGCTAACCGATTTCCTAAACTTGTGTAGTTGATTTTAAACTTTTAATCATTCAATATTTCTTAATGAAGAATCAGTCTATACTAATTTGTTTGGTACGATCATGCAAATCTTGTATTAGCTTTTTAATCTATAGGAGTTCACAAACTCTTTGTGTCATACCTCTATATTCTACTTCAACACTTGATCAAGTAACCACATCCAGTTTTTCACTTCTCAAAGTGACTAAATTCTTACTAATAAAAGAACACTATTATGATGTAGATTATTTGTCATTCATATATCCTATCTAGCTAGCATCCATATATACTTCTATTTTTAAATAACTATTGTTTGAGAAAAGTAGTTATTTTTCTTATCTAGACCATAGATACAATAGAATCCTAAACATAACGTCAAGGTGTATGCTCTACAAATTATAAATAATATAACTCACAATATACTCAAAATAGGTAATGTTAGGGTATGTACAGGAGATGTAGATTATCTTCTAACAAATTTTGTTACCAGAAGATTTCCCAACATCCTATCTTATTTTATGATTAGCCTTAATAAAAGTACTAGCAAGTTTACATCCTAACATCATTGTCTCTTTTAGCAAATCAATCACATATTTGTGTTGAAAATAAATATTCCTATATTTGACCTGGCAACTTCTACTTCAAGGAAATATTTTAATTTTCCTAGGCCTTTAATTTCAAACTCGATAGTTAAATACCTCTTGAGTTTACCTATTTCTTTATGATTTTCATGTCTCATAATTATATCATCAATATATATAATTAGAACAATAACCTTACCATTGGTATTTTTTGCAAACATAGTGTGATTTGCATTACTTTGTTTGTAACCAAAATTAGCTATTGCCTTTCTAAATCTTACAAACTAGACTTGTAATGATTGTTTCAAAGCATACAGAGCTTCTTTAAGTAATATATCTTTTCTTTAAATTTTTAGTTGCCAAAGCTTAGTGAAATCTCTATGTACACTTCTTCTTCTTCTGCATTGTATAAAAAAAAAGCAATTTTGAATTTAATATTGTAAAGATGTTACATAAAATTAGCGGAACATGATAAAAGAATTCTTATTGAATTCTTCTTGGTCACATATATTAAGTTTCTTTGAAATCTATTTCACGTCTTAATGGAACCTTTTACTATCAATCGAGCTTTCAATCTTTCAATCGAGCCATATTCTCTATACTTCATACCAAAATCCCATTTACATCCAATGATACCTTTTCAAGGTAAATCAATAAGTTCACCTTTGATAAAGTATATGTAATATCCTAATTATCACGTTAGAAATTCACCATCACTCTCATACTCTCCCAGTCTACTACTTCGATCCCCTATCTACCATATTTGGACACGCAATATTAAAAGTAGGAGGCCAAACCATAATTCATCTTTTCCACTCCATAATCATTCTCCTCTAAAGAGGTAACAAATGTGAAAAGTAAGATTTCTACTCTCGAAAGTTAACACACATACTTACATAAAATCATGTAGTAGGGATGATAACATTTTTTCCCCTTTAACTCTAGAATATCTAACAAAGATACATTTTAGGGCCTAAAACAAGCACAAACAAACAATGTAAGAGAAAAAAATATAATAGATACTACCCTGAATAAGTTTTAAGAGATTTAAATTTAAGGATCTTGAAAGCCATGCAATTTATAAGATATATAGTATTAAGAATTGCATATCCTGACTTTAGGAATATTCATAATGAACATCAAATCCTAATAACTTCTAGCAAATGGGTTTTTTTTCTTCACTATTTATACATCATTATAAGTGAAATTATTAATACAACTAGTCTGATGTATAATCTTATGATTATCTAAATAAATACAAAATGCATAGCGATATATTCAGTACCATTATCAATTTGTAATACTTTTACCTTGGAATTCAACTATATAGTATCTATTTTGTGAAAGATTAAAAGAAAGAAAGTACTTTACTTTTGCACATATTAAATATATCAATGTCATCATACTATAATAGTTAATAAAGTCTATAAACCATCTATGACCAAATAAAGAAACTATTGGATTAGGACATCACACATCTTAATGAATCATTACAAAAGGTACTAAAATTCTTTTATTAATGAAATAATATGAAACTCTAGTATGCTTAACAAGTTCACAAGTAACACAATCTAAATACTCCAAACAAAATTGTTTAAATAAACTAGGATAAAGCTTCTCCAACATAGAAAATGATGAGTCCCCTAATCTCTTATGTCATTGAACAATTTATTGATAAGAAGATCATGATTCACCTTATAGAGTATGGCAATTGAATGAAGAATCTTCTAGTAGTCGATAGAATCCATCCATAACTCTATCATAACTAATTGTTTTTCCTATGCTCACTTTTGTATAATATATAAGAATGATATAATTTAACTTTACTATCCAAATCTCTTGTAAGAACACTAACAAATAAAAAATTCTTTGAAAAACTAGGAATGTGTAATACAAGAGGCAAAGTAATGGGAAAACTGTAAATTAGAAAAATTTTCACAATAATAGGAGATAAAGACTTGTTAGTTATATAAAATATATCATAACCTAAGAAAGGAGAATATTTTAAGAATTTAGTTTAACTATTGGTTATATAATTTGAAGCTGCATAATTAACATTGCATGAGTCATCTAAAATGTCATATTTTGAAAAAATAGTATAATATACTTGATTAGGCAATATGATAGGAAGGAGTGAAACATTACTAAAAGAAGAAGACTCAAGTTTAGCCAAAAGGGATCTAAGAAATTATAATTCTTCATATTGAGGATCAATTCTCTCTTGGCAGCCTATTTTAGTATGTTAAAAAATATAGGCTTGAGGTCATGCACTACCAAACCTCATCCTTACTCAACCACGTATACGCCAACCATGTAATTTTCAGCATGCCTCTTTTATATTTCTTAGTTTTCCTTAGTAATCACAAATTTTAGTGTCTAGTTTAGTGCTCCTTTGAGACTCATATTTTGTGGTTTCAAGTCATGGATATTTGAAAGATGAATCCACTAGCATTCTAAACCATTCAATAGAGAATGTTTATAGCATAGCATTTTGTCTACTCTCTTCTTACTACACCTGATTATATGCTTCTCTTAAAAAGAGAAAATAATCTTGTCCAAGAACTTGAACTTTAAATCATGCTCCTCATTTAGACTCTTTAGAAAATCTTTATTAATCAAAATTTGAAATATGGTTGCAGTAACTGTATATAACGCTTGAAAATTCTAATGATAGTAAAGGTCTTGCCATAAGCCATTAATTAAAAAAACACTAAGCAATTGTTAATTCCCTTTATTTTAATTCATAAACTTTCTTTCACATTTCATATATCTAGACATCATTTCCTAATTGGGAGTGTTTCTATCATGTTGCATCCAAGATCTTTAAGTAGTGTCTACTGGAAGATAACCTTGTGCAAATTTTTATTGCATAAAGTTGATCAACCATGACATGATAGGAGACAATAAGCAAGATCAATCCCAAATAAGTTAATTTGTCCTATCTAGTTTAACATGATAGAAGGATTGTCATTGAAAATGATTACAATTTTGTAACTACTTTGATCAACCATACTATTAAAAAGATCTTCCCTCTTACTATCGATTATGAGAGAGATAACTTTGACTTAAATTTGTAGAAAAAAGAATCTATTACATGTATAATGTAAAAGAACCCAAGATAGAGTAACTTCTATAAGACTTTAATGGCTTTAATGATCAATAACAACTTTATTCTAAAGAGTGATAATAAAACAACCCTAATAGATCATATCTCTAATTGATGTCTCTCTTCGGCCTTCACAAAGCGAGGAGCCTTATGCATTAGAGTTATTGTTGTTGTAGAATTTTAAGGAAGATAGGTTATAATAATTCTCCTACACCTAGCCATGTATTATACTTAACTAAGATCTACAAAAGGGAAAATATATAAGTAGAAAAATACAATTATTAATCTAATAATGCTTTCCAAAAAAAATTATTAATCTAATAAGGAATATATAACTATTCCCCTTCATTTATTCCTAAATAACATATATACACCTCCCGACAAGAATAAAAAGAAATGAATTAACAAAATATTTGAGAGAAACAATATCTAAAAATTATTTCTCAATAAAATGTTATAAAAATATATTGAGAAGAAAAGTAGAGTATTAAGTATTATATTTTAACTACAAAATATATTATGTAAAGAAATAAACAAGTGCATATATATATATATATATGCACTTCTCATTTACCTCTTTCTACATGCACCACTTGTAAAGTTGTCTTAACCTTTTGGTGTGTATATAGTTAAAGGTAGGACACTGATGTGATTACGAAAATTGAGGTAAACTTATTTCTAAAATTGGTTAGACGAGAGTTGAAAAAAATAATCAAACTCCACAATCATATACATATTTTTGTTTCATATTTTAATGTGTTTATGAATGAATCATCTAGTAAGATAAAGTGACCTTAATATTTAAAAAATAATTGAAAATTTTATTGTTTATTACACGAAAGAGCAAATCTTATCCTGATTTCCTAATTCTATTATCCTTAATAAACATGAGGTTTAGATAAAAGATACGATATTGACATAGTTCTAATTAGATTATGTAACTCTGATGTACATATATCCTAATCCAAATTACATAACTGGACATGAGATAAAAAATAAAAAACAGAATCTCATTACATACGGAGACTTAACATGTAGGAGTACAGATTCTCTGTCCAATATTATGGTGTCTTATTGTGTCCAATAAATCTTAGCTATTTATTTATGTAGGTTCCATATAGATCTCGTGTAAGTTCCGTAAAATAAATAATTGAGATTCTATGAAATAGAATAAGATAGAGTAATATTAAACGGAGGAGCTGAACTTTACATGTAGCATGAAAATGGAAAGTAAACGTTTACAAGAATGGCATTAGCATCACATATCTTTCCACTTGGCTGCGTAAAAGCATGATGATAGTTGTGTAGACGGCAACTAAAGAAATAAAGGAAGTTCACCTCTCCACTCCTCCACATAAGGGACACTTAGAAGGGACATGTACATAAAAAGCGTGTAGTGCGGCCAAATTCAAACATCAAAACTCCTGCGATATTGCCCAACCAACCAACCAACTTACATCATCACGGAAATCTAAATTAGCTTATAACGTAAACAAACAAAACCGTTGCTACTACAAAACAAATTAATACGAGTATGCTTTTACTTCAGAGATACGATGTGTAGCGGAAAGAGGAAGTTTACGGCGCCAAAAAAAGAAAAAAAATAATACAAGAGAACGAGAAGGAAAAAGGTAAAGAGAAAAGAGGCTTGGGTTACAGTTACAAAACCCACATGTTCTCTTCTCTTCCCCAACAAAAACACCTCTCTCTCTTAAAAGTTAAAAGCAGCATTTAGACGCCAACGCAACGTCTGTCCAGAGAGAATGTTTTATAATTTGGTAGAAACTCTAGAGTGTGTGGCGTAGCATATAACTGCTTCTTCTGTTCTCTTATCTCTGGATCTTCCACTCGCTCGCTGGTACGTACGTACATTCACTTTGCATTGCGATACATTTTCCTTGTTCGCAACTTTCTTCAGGATCGAGATTATCTTTTTGAAAATCTTCTTTACTTTCTGCTGATTCAGGGAATTTTGTTTGGGTCTAGATCGTTTTGTTGTGTTGCAGTTTTATGTTTTTGCCTGCCTATCCATTCCAAACGCAGAACAGGGCGAGCTCGATAGTATCTGTAGACTACTCTTTCCACATTATAATTGGTTCTTTCTAGATTCCTGCATTTTCTCTGGAACCACACAAGGAGCATTTTAACGTTTATTTGTTGTGCTCTTAACTCACAAAGGAATCAAAAAGGAAGGGAAACCAGGGGACAGGGCCGTTCCTATAGTTAGTCCTGGCAGGGGAGAGAGAACCTCCTTTTTTTGAGTTGAGTTGTTCCGTTCTCTGTCCAGAACAGGGCTTAATAAAACCTGCTTCTAATTTAATTTATGCCTTGAAAGTACCCAACTTGCCCCCAGGGCAGGAGTCAAAACGTTGAGCGTGACGTGTGTTTGTTTTTATGAGGGGGCATAATAGTCCAAAAAGATCTCTGTATATTTTATTCCAGTCGGTAGAAAATAGATTTCCAAGCAAAGAAAAGATTCTCCTTTGCTCATCAAAGTCTTTGCAATTGCACGCCTTCCCATAACCATTTTTAAGAGTTTATTTTTTACCATTTCGGGTTTCTTCACTGATTTTCCTCAACTTGGATTTGTCAGTTCTTTTGTATATATAAGTCGTAAAGTTGTAGGTAACTTGTAGCAGTGACTAAAAAAGATTCAGCCCTGCTTGTTTGATTGGTTGTTGTAACAAAGCATATAATGCAGTAGGACTGACTAGCCCACATCAGATGGGGGGTCCAAATCTAACGGCTGTGGGTGACCAGCTCAATCATCAGACAACGGCATGATAATCTTTCCCCATGTCATATCATATCATTGTTTCGTGTTATACGACTCGAGAGATTTTTGTATTTGTCTGATACTTTCTGTTCTCGAACGCATTTTGTATGATTTCGTCTGAACATGTTTCAGGTGAAGCAGGAATTTCGTGAAATAAATAAAAGAGTATCTTTAAGACGTAATGACATTATAGTTACATCAAGATGTGTTCTTCTAGTTTCTTTATTTTGTCATATACTGTATACACTCTATTACTAACTTGGAGAAGTGAATTGGGTTGACGGCTATCTATAGCAAATGAAAAATTTTATATGGTTTGGCTATAATTGAGTTAGTGTAAAGGCTATAAACTAATTTTTGTTCTTGTCTACTGTTTATGTGCCATTTTCCCCACGGCATAAGTTTTTAATAGATTGATGCACTTTCACTTTAGCGAACTGACCCAGAAATAGTACATGCGGTTCTGTTCCTCGGAACGAATTGCAGGTAGATGATTAATTGATGCCTACTACTATGGTACATTGTTGCTGTATGTGATGAAGAAGACTGGTGGTGGTCTCAAGGAGAAATGGAGAGTGGTGGAACCGGCATCAGAATTGAGAGACATGCGGTACTCAAGGACCCATCTTGGTTCGGTCAATTCCGGAATGGCTCCAATCCCTGGATGGCCAGATATGTTTATGGTTTCATCTTTCTACTCGCTAACCTCCTTGCTTGGGCTGCCAGAGACTATGGTCATGGTGCCTTGACTGAAATGCACAGTAAGATTACTAGTTTAACAAAATCCTTATTGTAGTTGCTAATGCTTAGTTGGGTTGGCAAAATAAACATCTTTCTCTTGGTTGTGGTTTCTTTTATTCATTAGACCAGTCATGTTGTAGTGCTGACACTTGTTTGAAATTGGTGGAACTGGGGGTGCAGGGCTCAAAGTATGTGCTGGCAAATCCGATTGTTTGGGGGCTGAAGGAGTTTTGCGCGTAAGCTTGGGATGCTTCGTATCCTTAGTTGCAATAACCATCGTAAAGGGAACTTTTGTTTAAATACTATGTGGACTAGATCCTAGTTTGACTTTTGAACTTGTCTCAAGAGAAATGGAAATGAGCATTCATTTTCTAAATTAATAGATAAGGTAGGTTTGCTGGTTTGCAAGCTTGCTGGAAACTATTTCAGCAAATAATGTGCGTCAAATTGCTAGTTCAGTCAGCACAAATGCATGTCTACCTATTAACTACACTATCTATGATATATTTATAAAAGTGTACATGTTGGCTTTGTTATTCCTTATTTGTGAAATAGGTATTTTATATCGTCATGTTTCTTTCAACTGCTGGTACCTCGAAGACGTACGACCCGAGAGATTCATGGCATTCTGGTTGGTGGTCTGCCAAGATCGTTATGTGGATTGTATTGACAATTTTCACGTTTTTGCTTCCTTCAACCTTTATTCAGATATATGGTTCGTGTCATTCCAGTTTACATAAGGCGAACAAGCTTTTCTATTTTTCCCTTACGAATTTAATACGCCATCTGAAATGATGATATGAATTGATGTCGGTCAAACTTATGCAATTTTCTTTCCCTTATTTTGCAGGGGAGATCGCACATTTTGGTGCAGGGTAATGTGATTTTTGTCAGCAAATCAGCTCAGTAGTGACCCAAGAAGTTCAAATTCCTTCTTTTCTATTTCTCTTTTTTAACTTTTTGTTGTTTCACATGTCAGAGTTTTTCTTCTGATCCAGCTCATTAGTATCATCAGTTTCATAACATGGCTGAATGATTGTTGCCTGTCTGACAAATATGCAGAAAGATGGTAAGAATGACGTAATTTGAAACTATTACCTGCATGAATTCATGCGCTAATTTTCAATCAGCACTTCTTTTTTTGTTTTTGTGTTTTATCTTTTAATCTATTACGTCAAATATATACCAATTCTATAATTTATCAATCCACCTCTCCATTTTTGGTGGAGGGGAGACAGAATACAAAATCTATAAAGAAAAACAACTGGATGAAATACAACGATGCTTCTTATTATATTTGGTTTATCCGATAAATATACATAACATTATCATAAATGGGTCAAGGAGGAAATGGGAGAATTATATCATTGGCCTCTAGCGCATAAGTTATGTCTTATGCCTACCATCTGATATTGTAATATGAATAATAACACCCATATATTTTTCCTGCAGCCACATACATGTCATGCTAATTGCAACTACTTCATATGTTATATGCCTTGTCGGGATCATTTTGATGTACATTTGGTATGCACCAGAGCCTTCTTGCCTTCTTAACATCTTCTTCATCACTTGGACTCTAGTACTACTACAACTCATGACTAGTGTCTCTCTTCATCCGAAAGTAAGTTTTGTGCCAACTGCTCTCTGTTTATTCTTAATAAATTTGTCAGAAGTAGCTAACTTTTGTTTCGGGACAGATAAATGCTGGTTTCTTAACTCCAGGATTGATGGGACTTTATGTAGTGTTCCTGTGCTGGTGTGCAATTCGAAGGTACTGTTTCTAATGCTTTTCTCGTTATTTTAGACTTCCAACAGCAAGCATGGATCTTGCCTCAGCTTTTCCAGATTTCTCACCAAAAGCAAAGAACAGAGCATTTTAACAACCTCAAATGATCAGCATTCAAGTGAATTTTCCATTTACCTAAGCTTACTTTATTCCGAAGTAACGCTAGCTTGTGCACTATCTTGCGTTCGAAAACTGATACTCCTTGGTCAGAAACAAGCTTGAATTCAACAATCAAACTTTTCTTTTTCTGCTAGAAATTCCTGCTAAATAATTCTGGCATAAGGTTGAGCTAATTCAATCCCCGTGGTCGTTGAATCCTTCCACTTTTGTGATGTCAGTGAACCAGCTGGAGAGAGTTGCAACAGGAAGGCAGAAGCTTCAAAGAAAACTGATTGGCTTACCATAATAGTAATTTCCTGATTCTCCACTTGTATCCTATTTTTTGTGGACTCGAGTACTAAGCTACTGCATAATTAAAGGGACTGCTGGATAATGATAAATTGTTACCTAATCTCATCACTGCACGTTTTGGTAATTAAAAAGTGAAACAATTTCCACCATGTCTAGAAAAAGAAGTGTTAGGATAGGAGAAGCCATGCCCATGATTTGCTCATGAATAGGAATGTGGTAAAATGGAAGAAAAAGGGAGAAGAGAAAGTATTAAAAGCATCTAAATCTCAGCCCCAATCTGCAGTGTTTACGTTAATTCCCTTGTTTCGAGAAATTATACCAGCCAATGTAAGTTATGCCCTTAAAACTATGAATGTAAGCTTTTCAATGATAAAGACCCCTTATTCTACAATTTTCCTCTTACATTTTTTATCATCGCTGACATCAACTCTTAATGTTTGCAGAGCTTTATTGTGGCATTACTTGCAATTGTTATTGCAACATTTTCTACTGGCATTGATTCCCAGTGTTTTCAGGTATGATCAACTGATGAACTGAATTTTTAATTTTTCATTCCTGTCACTTTACACAAGTGTGACTACTGTCCACTGCAGCTCAGGAAGTCTGAGACAAAGACAGAGCACGATGTGCCGTATGGTTATGGATTCTTCCACTTTGTATTTGCTACAGGAGCAATGTACTTTGCAATGCTATTGATTGGCTGGAACACTCACCATGCTATCAAGAAGTATGCTTCAATTATTCCACTTCTACTTTCTAAAGTTTCCTCAAGTTGATCTACAATATTGTCCCGTAATTCTTTCACATTATTTTCTGATTTATGTAAGCTGTAGGCCGCTTTGCATTCTATTAGCAGCACTTTTGAAGCTATGTTTGAAAGTTCCATTGAATGTGAAAATGGATATAGAGGAATGTTATTATGAGACAACATATCTTTTATTGGTTTCTTATGGTCTGAAAGTTGTTGGAGTGTAATAAATCGATATCTTTAACTTGTGTCGGCATTCTGCAGGTGGACAATTGACGTTGGTTGGACCAGTGCTTGGGTGAGAGTAGTAAATGAATGGCTGGCAGTTTGTGTGTACTGTAAGTATATATTCAAACTAGTAAGAAAGCAGAATGAGGGACGTTTTAACGAATTTTATGTAAAATTTATTTATCATCTGAAGTAGCGTTGACCAAGTTAATTACTCCAGGTAGGAGAGAACAGCATTAACATGCTGTAAATTTGTTTGCAGTGTGGATGCTAGTGGCTCCGCTCATTCTGAAGTGGAGACAAACAGCAGAAGCTACTTAGAATCGTCCAAAAGCATCCATCATTTTGGAATTGCGTCTTTCCACCTGTTGTGCAAATGGTAGTCAACAGCTGCAGATAGAAGTTAGAGGATACTTAGCTGCAAGAAACACATTGGTGGCATTCGTTATATTCTTTTAATATTGTATTGCCTTCCGCCCCGAAAAGAAAAGCTTTATTAGTCTTATGAGTTGATACAAAGGGAAAGGAAATATGTTAAAAGAGTGTGTTATGTGGCTAAAACTTGAGATGGAAAACAGAGAAGAATCAAAGCACAAGAACAAAACATAAGGATGACTAACTTGAGAAGGATGGGACCAAGTATAAATTGTATAATTTGTACATAAGAGGTATGGAACACATCAAGACACGTATCTATCTTCTCCAATGCAGGAATTTGTAAAAGCAACAAACAAAAGAAATCTCAGTGAGTTTTTAAACTTCTATACCATATCAATATGCAAAGTATACTTACTCTGTCAACTAAAGAATAATAATCTTTAAATTATTGGTTCCAATAAAAAAATTAACTTAACTAACTAATAGATAATAATTAGGTTTTGTTTTTAACATTTGTGAGTGTTTAGCTTGTGCTTGGATGATTCCTATGGGAATTAGTACTTTATATGACTCATATTTTGTTTGTATTTCTTATTTTTGCTCTCCAATAAAAAAGAATAAATTTAGACAAGTCAGAACTAGGTTAGAGAAGTTTTAGAGTGATTTTGGATGAATATGAGTTGAGCATGTTCTTATATTTAGTAACGTAACATCAAACTCATGTAAGCTATTGGAGTGTTTAGCTTCTTTGACAACTTCATGTAGGAATATGGCTCAAGCACGAACCCATGTTCCTTCTATACCCCACGCCAGTTTATTATGCATTTTACGATGATTTGTGACCTGAAGGACACGACTCACATAGGAACCTATGTTCCATGACTTAAACACGGACCCCTATTAGTTGACTTTAGACTATGTTTATAGGCGTACGTACCCTTGAATTCACACAAAGGATGTACTAAACCAATATGAGTGTAACGGGATACCGTTTTCTTAACTCGTGTTGACAGTGATATCTATAGAAATTAGGTTTATAACAATTACGAAGAATACGAGACCAACATGGACCTTTGTTAGTCCTATGTTGGTCAAAATTTTAAGATTTTCATGAGATAAAAAGGAGGAGATAGAGACTAGAGGAAAAGATAAAGCCATTTGGGAGGACCAAAATGTAGTCAAAAAGAGAGGAAGGATGAAATTTTGCATCCAAAGATAGCTAGAGGACAAGAAGGCATTCAGAAGCAAATGAAGCAACCTTGGAAAACAAATTCAAGTTTCTATTACGATTCAAGATCTACAAGAACTCATTCTTTTATCTTTTTTATTGTTTCTTAATGACTTTCTTTCTCTTTTATGAATTAAATTGCAGATCTAAGTAGGATGAACTCTAGACCTGTTCTTTTGAATTGACTCTTCGACTTAATACAAGTTTCTAGTTTTCTTGAGAATTATGAATAGATCAAGGCATGAATAATGAGAGTTACATGGAACCACTACAAGAAATTGTATTTTTAGTGAAAGTAAAATTGTCACTAAAAGCAGTAATATTTGTCACTATTATGAATAGTGTCTAATCTTTGAAGTCGTCACCTTCCGTCACAAATACCTCCGTCACTAATGAAATAGTGACTAATTTAAAAAATGGTCATGCTCTTCGAGATTGTTCTCGAGTCAGATCTTTCTGGCACCAATTCCTGGCCGCTTGTGTGGACAAGATTTTCTCTCACACAAACGCAGTTACTTGGCTTTTTAGCAACCTTCAGGCGCCGCCCACGCTCCATCTGCCTAATTGGGCGACTATCTTTGGTGTGGCGTGTTGGTTCTTATGGAAATAGCGTAATAATAGTGTCTTTGAGTCAACCTTCGTCTAACTGGTGGACGGGATCCGCAATGTAATAGATCATGTTGATTGGATCCTCGGGGCGACTACGGTGGAATCTCGGGTCTTCCAGCTACAGAGTCTCCCTTTGGGTGGTGCTATGTGATGGAGCCCCCCGATGGAGGGATGGATCAAACTCAACAAGGATGGTGCAGTAAGACCGAGATCCAACCGAGCTGCAGCTGGTGGTCTTTTTCGGTCCAGTTCTGGGCATTGGTGTGGTGGCTTTCTCCACAATTTAGGAGCAGGAATGCCTTTAGAAACTGAATTATAGGGAGTCCACTCAGGCCTTTCTCTGGCTTGGGATCGTGGGTACTGACGAGTAATGGTCGAGGTGGACTCCCTGGAGGTAATTAATATCCTCTCCGCTTCTCATAGTCAGTTGTCTGACCCTTTACTTTTGGTGATAGATATACGCGGCTTGGTCCACCGTGAGTGGGAGGATCACTTCCAACACATCCATCGAGAAGGCAATCAATGTGCGGACCGAGTAGCAGTGTTAGCATATTGGGCTGATCCTGGCTTGCACTACCTTCGAGATCCACTGGCGATTATTCGGGACGTACTTACTCATGATATGCGTGGCGTAATGTATCCTCGCACCCTACATTAGACGTGGCGGGTTTGCAAGTCTAGTTTCCTGTTGGTCTTTCCTTTGTAATAAAAAAAATGGTCATAATTATGCAACACTTTTGTGACACAAATACTGACACTAAAACATGTGAAATGTGTGACAAAACTATATGGTCACAATAACTTTACATATTTATGACAAGTTTATCGTCACAAATAAAATAAAGTAGTGACGAATTAAGTCGTAACAGTACTTAAATTTATTGTGACAAAATTGCTGACACTAAAACCTATCAAATGTGTGACAACACTATATGGTAACAACAACTGTACTTATTTATGACAAGTTTGTTGACACAAATAATATAAAATAGTGACGAATAAAGTTGTAACAATACTTAATTATATTGTGACAAAAGTGCCGACACTAAAACCTATGTAATGTGTGACAACGTTATATGGTGACAACAACTTTACATATTTATGACAAGTTTGTTAACACAAATAATATAAAGTAGTGACGAATAAAGTCGTAATAGTACTTCATTTTATTGTCACAACATTATTGGCAATAAAATAATTATAAATAGTGACAATATTTGTTGGCCCCTGAATTCTTTTCTTATTGAATAAGCTTGATTTCAATTTATTTTTGAGGTTTTGATTTATTAATTTCTTTTGGTTAGAGTTTAATTAGCATGTCAACGATTAAAGGATTTTATTTTTTAGATTGATGGAATTAGAAGTTTTAAATGGAGAAATTAAGATTAAGTTAGAGTATAGTATGGTGTTAGTTAAATTGAAGGAATAAGATTGTATAAGGACAATTTGGGAAGATCACTTAAGGTTAAAAGGTATAAGGCTTACAAGGAGGGGTAGATTGGTCTTTTTAGCTTCATTAAAAAGAAAGAAAGAAACAAAAGCATTTTTGTCTTGTGTTAGGAAAGAAAGGAACGAAAATTTCAAGCAAAGTGAGAGGATTGGTTGAAAGAGTAGGAGTTGGATAATTTTTTGAATAGACTTCAGTATTTTGGCGTAATCTTGATCTGTAGCGCTCAATTGAGTTGATTCTTGTTTCTAAATAAACTAGAGACATAGAGCTACAACTTATCTTAAGGAATCAAATTTCAATTTATTCCCTAAGATTTTCAATTTCTGGAGTGAATTCGGGTGTAGTATTCAGTCTCGGTTTAATTTTAGCCCGAAAGTGGTTTGGCCATAACTTCTTTATTTCTGAACCAAATTGAGCGTTTTTGGTGTCGTTAGAAACTTAAAGCAATGGGGAACAAATGTTGTGAAGGAGTTTTATTGAAATTCCTTTTTGAGTTATCCCAAAATCTGTTCGGAAGTAAGTGAGATGAGTTCGTTTTTGAGGTTTGTCTTGGTGTGGGCACACCAACCTTGTGGGATGCGCACTAGATGTCACGTAGGACGTCGGCACGTGATTTACAAGGGTGGGGGTCTCAACAACATTTGTCACTAATAATTTTTGTATCAGTGTCCATTACTTCTTGGTCACTAATATTTTAATAAAAAGGTGTCAGCATCATTTCATCACAAAAATGAAAATTGATTATTACAAAAAGTATTATCACTAATGTGTTTATTATTATCACAAATAAAACTATCAATTCATCAACGGAATGACATTAGTTGTAAAAGAAATCTGCATCAGTGGCTATATTGTCTAACAGTTTTTGTCACAAGTATGAAAGTTATATCTTACAATCATGTTGTCACTAAATAAAGAATATATGTTACAATAAATTTATCACTAATGCCTTATCATATACATCTGATATGTGTAACAAATCTTCACTAGAAAACCCAATGACTGA
>JANIHZ010000008.1:53942078-53954955 GCA_027478365.1 Erythroxylum rufum | reverse complement strand
GTAGAATTAAACATACAAATCTTTACTAAATACTTACAACTTATTAGTATCCAAATAATATTTATCTCAACATAAGAAGATTATTATTGTATTTTTATACATAGTTGCAAATCAAACTTAACACAGTGATAAATATTAAGATGTATCTTCTATTTGCTTAGTTTCATTCCCCCAATTCTATTATCTTTTAGTCTATCAATTATCATCTTCTTTTGAAGAAAACTAAAGGAGGAGGAATCATAATGTTTAATATGAAAAGCTTCTAGTTCTTTCTTCCATCTTGGAGATTGTTGGATGAAGGCCTCGACTAACTCCATGTTTCCATAGCTTCTTCATCTTCTTCTTAATTCAATTTGCTGGCTTTATTTCTTGTTTCCTTAGCTTTCACATCCTTTTTTTCCCCCCTTCTTTGCACTAAACTTTCTTAATTAATTTCTCTAGCTTCTTAGTTCTAGTCTCCACTTCCCAGAACTTCTCAGTGGCATCTTGATCTTTCACATTTTAATATTTCTCCCTCCTAAGTCTATTATCGTTTTTAGTTACTGTTGTTCCTAATAATAGACTAAAAGCTTGTGGGACTTTTGTAGGGTAGAGATTTCTGGGAAATCACTAGCTGTGTATATAACTTTTTTATATTTGTATAAAGTTTTTCTGATTTATCAAAAAAAAAAAAGACTAAAAGCTGGTTTCCTTCCTGTTACATATAACTCAGCATTGTCTTTCTGTTATCATATAGACTATTATAACCATAGAAGGAGGTGAATTGCCACCTTTGCCACCTCCAACCTCCTCTTCTTGTAAACAGATTCCCTCTGAACCATGTCCTTCCTTGATTCTAGCTTCTCAATCTTAACCTCCAACTAAGAGTTGGAAGAAAGTTGTTGGAGATTAGCATGCTTCCACTCTTCTATTTAAACCGCCTAAAAAGCTAGACGGTAAGCTAATAGTGTGTCTTGATGTTGAAAACATGATAGGATGGGCCCAAATCTGGAATCTACATTAGTTGGCTTTTTCTTTGATCAAAGACCTTCATTTCTTGTTATCCATAAACTAAACTATAAGCTCTGGAAAAATAGTAGATTGGATAAAGTTCTCTTATCTGAATATAACTTAATTCTATTCACATTCTCATCTAGCTCTAAATCTCTAAAGATTCTAGGAGAAGGTCCTTGACATATTGGGAACTAGCCAATATTCTTGCAATCCTGGCAGCTAGGTCTGAACTTTGAAACTATTAAACTTCTGAGCATTCCTTTATAGATGAACTTCTATAATGTACCTCTTGATTATTAGACCACTCAGGGATTAAGCTCCTTGGCTAGCTACATAGGAAAACCATTTTCCTTAATGAAAACATTGCACTGATGTGTCTAAAGATCTCCTAAATGAAATTCCAATTATGAGAATAGGGGATGGAAACAAACTTTGGGAAGACACTATAGCTATTTATTATCATTAGAGGCCTTCCCCTAAGGTCCAAGGTAAAATATGGAAGGCTAAAAGTAGGAAATTCAATTCAAGTTACTATAATGAATTGATGGGATTTCTGAAAGAAGGTGAAGTAAAGGAGAATGTTTATAATGTTCAAGAAACTGTCGTGACCAATCTGGAATCCAACATTAGTCAGTATGATAAACTGGTGGTTAGAACTCTAGCTAATTAAAAAATTGAGGCTATTCTAGATACCTTTAATGATAATCCTGTTCCATTGGAAGGTTTGAAGGATATGAATGGAAAGATCAGTAAGGAAAATCCTGCACCTAGCTATTAGGGAAACCTAATTG
Source organism: Erythroxylum rufum (assembly GCA_027478365.1). Taxonomy (NCBI): domain Eukaryota; kingdom Viridiplantae; phylum Streptophyta; class Magnoliopsida; order Malpighiales; family Erythroxylaceae; genus Erythroxylum; species Erythroxylum rufum. The sequence continues at coordinate 53,953,171 of JANIHZ010000008.1, read as the reverse complement.
TGTTTGAAGGAGGCACTAAGCAGAATCAAATTGTGGAAAGAATGAAATAAAAAAGGAGCAAGTGTAAAAGCTCCAAAGGTAAAAGACATTAGCATGGAATGTCAGAGGAATAAATTTCCCTAATAGTCTCTATGCTTTAATGGATTTTGTATAGAGGGAAAAGCCTCTAACAGTAGGTTTACTTGAAAAAAAGAATATAGAATTTGGAATTGTTAAATGTTTTGAGGCCTCACTGAAACTACTTGGTAACCATACTTATAATGTTTATAGGAGAATAATTATATGTTATAAGTCTGACAGTGTTGAAGCGGATCTATTGATTTCTAGTGACCGAGTGATGCATATAAAAGTATGTTTTTCTCTAAGAGAAAGTAGAGTTCAATGCCTCCTTTGTGTATGCTAGCAAATTTGCTTATTAGAGGTATACCTTATGGAATAATCATAAGGAAATCAACATCAAATCAATAGACCTTGACTTACTTGTGTTGATTTCAACTCAATTATCTATAGATATAAAGCTCTAGGTATACCACTAATAAGCAAATTTATCTATCGATATGAAGGACATATTTTCACCTAAAAAATAAGCAAAGATCTAATTGGTTCATTAGGAAAAATTGGATGGAACTCTTGTAAATTCTAATTGGCTTAACCATTTTTCCTAGAGCATAGCAAGATTCAAGGATCCCCTTTTCTCTAATCACACTCCAACTTGGTGGGTGAAATCTTACAAAAGGTAGTCAAACATTTTTGGTTTAACATTTTTTAACAAATGAGAATGGTTTTTAGAAGCTTGTAATAGAGGAATTGACTGCTCTTAAACTGGAACTAGACAATTCATTTGTGTCAAAGAATTAAAAGCTATTAAGAGAAAACTTAAACTGTTGAATATTTTAAAGGGTTCCAGCACCAAGTTGCCATAGATTCTACTAAAAAGGAGCTTGCTACTCTTCAATCCATGCTTGAAGCCTCTCCTAATGATCCTTCTTTTCTTTCTAATGAGAAACTTCTTTAATCTAATCATCTGCAATCTGTTAGCAATCATTCTTCACTTTTTAAACAAAGGTCTAGGGTGAATTAGTTGAAGGAATGTGATGAATGTTCCAAATTTGTCTTTAATTTCATCATTGCTAGAAGGGATCAAAATAAGATTAGTTTTATTCTCTCAAATGATTGAATCTTACTTTACGACCATCACGAGATCCAACAAGAAGCTGTAAAATTTTATATTTCTCTACTTGGAACTTCATGTTCTCCATTAACTACTATCTCACATCAGAGGAAATTTATTTTTTCTAAAGACATTGCAAACCTAATCAGAACTGTAAAGGAAAAAGAGATAAAGGAGGTGGCTTTTAAAATGAATGGAATGAAAGCTCCTAGCCCTAATGGATTGATTTGTTATTTCTTTCATAAATCCTAAGAAGTGATAGGTTAGTATAAAAGATGCAGTTTCTGATTTCTTTGTAAAAGGTACTCTCTTGAAGGAGATCAACAAGACCTTCCTTTGCTTAGTTCCTAAAGGTCCTACCCTTTTGTTTTGGCAACTTTAGGCTTATAACATGTTCCAATTTCATTTATAAGATTATTTCCAAAATTCTAGCTACTAGATTGAAAAGTTCCATAACACATTTGATTACTAAGAACCAAGGTTCATTTATGGAGAATAATTATATTAATGAAAACATTTTGATGGTTCAGGAATTACTAAAAAGGTATTCAAGAAGCAAATCCACTCTAAATTACACTATCAAAGAGGATTTTCACAAGGCTTTTGAAAGTGTATGCTGAGATTTATTACTAAAACTATTGGAAGTGCTTGAATTTCCTAGACTATTCATTGGTTAGATCAAGGAGTATATCACATTAGCATCTTTTTGTGTTTAGTTGAATTTCAATCCCTTGCAAATCCTTAAAGGAGTAAGAGGGCCTAAACAGGGAGACCCTCTTTCCCTATACATCTTTATTTATGCATGAAATCTCTTAATCTGCTTATCAAGCATGAATTTGGAGGAAATATAAATTTCAAATTCCACTATAAATGTAGGAAAATTAAACTACCAAATTTATGTTATGTAGATGATCTTCTATTGTTATATAGAGCTCACATGGATTCATTTTAGATATTAATGAAGGCTTTGGAAGAGTTCAAAGGAATCTTTGGATTGGAGATCAATTTTAATAAAAGTCATTGCTTGATCACTAAGGGAGTTGCTTATATGGAGACATATACTACTACAATCACTGGTATGCAAAGGAAGTTGCCCCCTATGATGTATTTGGGACTCCCAATCTCCACAAGAAGAGTTAACTTCATTGAATGTCTCCCTTTTATTGAGAAAGTCAAAAGCATGATTAGGTCATGGGTGAATAATTCTCTTTCCTATACAGGTAAACTTCAGTTGATCAAATTAGTCCTTTTCTCTCTCTATATATGTTGGAATTCACGTATGTTCCTATCCAAAAACATTACTAAGTCCATTTAAAGAATATTTAAGGAATTCTTGTGGAGCCATTCTAATAGGGGAATTGCTAAAATCAAATAGGTTGATATTTGTTTCTCAAAGGAAGAAGGACGCTAGGCATCTATTATGTCAAAACCACAACCTTGCCCTAACTCTTAAATGGATTTGGTGGATAATTGAGGATATAAACTCTCCATGGATAAAATGGCTACATAACTATTTTCTTAAAGGAAGGAGCTTATGTGGCATTAAAAAGAGCTCTACATTCTCCTACTTCTTGAATGCATTACTTCAGCTGAGAGGTAAGTAATTTTTAACCAAAAATAAGTTGCAGAATAGGTAATAGAAAAGCTGCCTTTGTGTGGATTGATGTAACATCCTGTTATTTGCGGGAAGGTTAGAATAGTCTATATGAGTGATCAATGAGAGTTTAGAAATGCATTTTTCATGCTCATGCATAAAATGTCATAAATATACACATGAATAGTAAAGTTGTTGCATATGAAAATAATTGTACATGCATTCATGAATAATTCCGGGTATAATTAGATTGAGTTGTGATTTTTAGGAGTTTTGAGAAATTGGAATTTGTTTATATTGGATATTCTATTGGTTGGTAAGAATGTGGTATATTATAGAAAATAGGAAAGAGAAATCAAATGAAGATTGGAGATAGTTAGATTGTAAAGATGAAAGTTTAAGGGAATTAGTTTCAAAAGAAACTAAGTTAGAGCTTAGGTATTAGGAAAATGACAAGTGTCACTTAGACTTTTGTACTTTTGATAGAAGTAGGTTACTGTTCTTTGAGAGTTGACAGGTTAAGTCTTGTCTAAGTTCCTTCTTCATTATCATCTTCTTCAAATTTTCTTCCCATATACAGAGTTTTCCATCAAACACCTTTTAAGAGATATCTATGCTTCTCCTTTCCTACCCCAAGCCCACTTTGCCATTTGTGTCCTCTACCCTAAGAAAAATCAGAAGCTGGTCATTGTACTCAGTAAAGTACGTAAATTGTGTGGAGTTTAGGGATTGAAGATTTTAGAGTTTTCAGCAGGTAAGTAGTGAATAAGTCATTTAGAGTTGGGGATTTATGAAATAAATTTTATAAGCTATTGTCATCTGCATGGAAAATTGCACTTACGTGTTCATTTATAAATACTGTATTGTTGGGGGTGAAAATTTTGGTTATAGTGTTAATTTATTTTTTTTTTGAAAGATTATTAGTTATGAGGTGTTGTAAAATATTAAAAGTTTGAAAATCTAGAAAATGTTCTCTAAGTATGCTTTAGTCTTTTAGTCACAACATTTTCTCTAGTTGTCCAAATGAGATGATTCTTAATTTGGATTAAAATAGAGATATATGGCTACATTTCGTATGAAGACATTGAATTTCAATTCTATCTCAATGTAAAATTCGTGTTCTGACTTCGGGAGAACATCTGGATTAATCTAGATAGATTTTGGCAAAGTTTCCTTCTTGAGAGTTGTAGATCTTTCTTTATCTTTCCAACGGTATATAGTATGGAATTTTTGGACATCTGAGTCGAAAGTTATGATCTTTATATGTGGAGATCCAAAAGTAAGACGCAAGAAAAGCAAGACACAAGAAAAGTAAGACGCAAAAAAGTAAGACGCAAGAAAAGTAAGACGCAAAAAAGTAAGACACAAGAAAAGTAAGACGCAGAAAAGTAAGACGAAGCGAAAGTAAGAAGAAGTAAAGTAAGACGAAGTGAAAGTAAGACAAAGCAAAGTAAGACAAAGCAAAAGTAAGACGAAGCAAAGTAAGACGAAGTGAAAGTAAGACGATACAAAAGTAAGACAAAGCGAAAGTAAGACAAAGCGAAAGTAAGACGAAGCAAAGTAAGACGATACAAAAGTCAAAAGATAGAATTTATCTTCGAGGTCTTCATAAAAGTTGTATATCTCGAAGTCCTCTTTCCAATAATCTAAAAAAAAAGAGAACAATCTGACGTTGTTTGTGAAAGTTACGAAAATTGCGCCAAAATAGGTTCAATTTGATTGAGGTCTTAAACATGGTTAATTCTTTTGATCATAACTTCCTCTCTAGACACCCAAATGATCTGATTCTTAAACCATTGGATTCGTAAGAAATTGCTCTACATCTCTACCAAAAATCACAGCCATCTGAAATGAAGTGACAAAGATTGAGTGAAAAACATGGAGCAGATACAGTGAGTGTAGTCTTAAATATTATGAACTGGTGTTATTCTACTAAACATACTTCAGTATTTTGATGATTTAGGGATCAGTAGAGCTCCAAATGTGATGATTTTTGACTTGTGGTAAACTAGAGACATGGAACTACAAATTGTATACAGAAATTGGAATCTAATTCAGTCTTTAAGATGTTTAAATTCCAGATGGAAGTGTGTATAGTACACTATTTTTGGATAAGAACAGTTCGAAAGTGTTTGAGGTATATCTTCCGATCTACTGAACCAAATTAAGTGATTTTGGTGTCAATGGAATTATAAGACATAAAGGAACACTTTTCTAAAAGAGAGTATGATCAAATTGCTTCAGCTTCATCTTCGGATTGAATGTGAATAGTAGACCCGAAATGGTGTTTTAGACAATCTGAAAGTAAGCCAGTGAGTAATGAATTGTGATTTCACTAGTTCTAGTGAGGCATAAATCTAAGGATTGATATGAGATCAATTTTATGATGAAAATTTCCCGATATTTTTATGAACATGCATTGTACACAATTCATTTTATACATGTGCATTACTGAATACTTATAGTTGTGCAAATTGTGATATTATGTATACTATTTATCATAGAGGAGCAATTGGAACGTCAACCTCTGGAAGTTGCCGAATCTTTCAGGCATTAGCTTTGGGAGCAACTTGTGAGTAACCTAGATGGTTTCTCTCAATTATTATTTTCTTATGATTATGTTTTGAATAATGAATGAAAGTGATTTAATTGGGGATTCTGGATAGAAGGTCCGAAGATTGTATAATGTGGATTGAAATATTGAAGTGATTTATAATGTGATTGATTGTGGTACTTCCATTCATGAATGCATAATCAGATAATGGCAGTTGTAACCAGAGTAGCCATTGATTAGAGCTTAAAGCTCAATGAGTGAAACTGAGCCTCGAGCTCAAAAGTGATTCAGAGCCTTAGGCTCAACGTTTAATGAGCCCTATATGGGACAGTTCAGGCACTCGGTCACAACAACGTCATAATTGAAAAAGTGTCTCATGAGCATTTCATATGCATGTTTGTTTGATCGATTGAAATGCGGAATTGCTTATGCTTAAGTGAAAATGTGATACTTATATAAAGTGCAAAGTTGTGAAATAATTGTTATGTGACTTAATGTGTTGCATGAATTGAGTGAACTATTGAAGATGGTTACCTCATTGAGTTCCCAAAACTCACCAAAATTGCAACGTTGTCTTTTCAGGATTGAGAGACGACTCTAGCTACTAAAAAGGCTCTACCAGCTGTGTAAATTGTGATTGAAAAGAGAAGTCATGGCTCAAAAGTCGGTCAGCTAGGATTTTTGGGTAGATTAGTTAGATTGTACATATTTTCCTCATTTATGTAGTACTATTATATTAGGTTTTTAATGATGTACATATGGAAAATGTGAAAGACAAAAAAGTAGACTTCGATTTTGTGAAATGAAATGAGGAAAAGTTAGTTTTAAAAATATTGTGGTTTTCTTATGATGCCCTATAAGTGAATAATGATTTGATGCCATATGAAGTGAATGTAGTGATCGAATGTAGCTCGCCCTTATTGTAGAATATGTACCGGAATGACCTTCAGGCATCTCGATGTGTACCCTGTAGTAAGGGGGCGCTACATTTTGTTATATGTGGCTAATGTTAGACCCCTAAGTCCAGACTGCAGGATCGTGCGAGTGTTGGCGAGCCTTAACCAATGCTTGGCACGCAAGTTGGCACGAGGAAGGCGTGTTAACGAGAGAACAGGTAAAGTCTTGCAAGTAGGCAAGCAAAACCCGAGGAACTTGTGAAGTAGGCGAGGGATGCGGGAAGTATCAGTGTAGATCTCGAGAGTAGGCGAGATTCAATACGCGTGGGCACGCGAAGGTACGCATTGGCGGAAATCTTCAACGAGACATGAGATTCAGATGCGAGGCCGCGCGAAGTTGGAAAACTAAATCATGCAAGACTCGAGAGTGCGCGAGAAGGCGCAAAGGCATGTAAGACCCCGCGAAGATGCGCGAAGGCATACGAGCGCGACGAGGAGCTTAAGCACTTGACTTCAGCGAGGCAGGTCGAAGGTATATGAACTGTGCGAGGTTTTATGCTAACTCAGTTTGTGACTTGTATTTAGTCATGGAACAACGAGACAGCACCACGAGTGAGCTCGATCATGGAAGATGGACTTGCCCATAGACTTGCATTGATGGACTTATGTGCAGATAGGCTATGGTGAAGACACATCAGCAGTGACGTGGCAACTGTGGATGATATGGCACATGATGACGTGGCAGATGAGATCACAAGTGGATGAACATCATCTTTAAGAGATAAAGATCAAGTGGAATGATCATCTGAAGATAGAGGAGATCTTCGTAGGTAAGGATAATCTTTCCTAGATAGGGTGTAATCTTTTAAATGTGATGTAACTTAATCCTATGAGATAAGATAGGATAAGATTGTGATCTTAGCTAGTAGAGTTCTAGTAGGACTCTTAGTCATCTGGAAGAGCCTATAAATAGCTCATTAGTGTTGAGACCTATTCAGTATTCACTCTTGGAGAGAAATCACTCAGAGGAGAGAGCTTTGAGAGTTGAGAGCTTTTTTTTGGGGGGAGGGGGGGGGGAGTTCTCATTGTAAGGGCTTAGAGTAAGGAGTTTTTTTAGTGCTTTGAGGAGAAGGTACTCTTGTCTTTTGTTAACATTTTATTGAGAGTTAATGAAAGAGGTAGCTTTGGCTATATTTAAAAATCTCTTGTTTCTTTTTTACGCTATTATACTTGTGTTCTTTTTATCTGTGAGGGAAACACTTAAACACTTGTGTGCGCGTGAGGTGTTCGAGGGCTAACGGAATTGTTCAATGACATTCACGTGAGAAGGATAAATCTTGCTTAAGCGGACCTAAGCGGGATTGCCACACAAAGGCGGGCGCGGCTTGCGGTAGAAGTTCGAATCCTAAGAAAACCTTTGTGACAGCTAACATAGCAGATTAACTTTCGATGCACTGGTTTAAACTAATAGTTCTCCATATATGAGTTTTCGGGATAGATCTTGGATGTATAAACGATTAACTCGTGATGGTTTCATTAATCCTGAATTAGTTAAGGGAGTTGATGCGTTTATTCAATATGTGTTTATTCAATATGCTTCATAATATGACCAAATACAACAAATCATTCAGCGACAGTCTTAGGAGGAACAACCTGTAGATGAGACTCAGACGTATCTTGATGTTGTGGGTGGTAGGGACCGTCGTGGAAGCTAGGTTCATATGCGAACACATGTTATTCGCGCTCTTCCCTGTCCAATACAGCAGCATCTGCTAGGACAACGCACAACAATGAAGTAACCGAGCTTCAGGCCATAGTGGATATATTGAAGGAGTAGATAGCTCACATCACAGAAGCTAACGTAAATGAACGGATGGAGCACGTGGAGCAGATAGCTAAGATGAGACAATAGGTGAAGCAGGTGACAAAGATGAGAGAGGAGATAAAGCGGATGGCTAAGATGAGAGCAGAGATGGAGCAAATGGCTAAGATGAGAGAGCAGATGAAGCAGATGGCTCAGCTTAGATAGGAGATTGAATAGTTGAAGGGGAGGCTTGGCAGTTCAGAGCACCCACAATCACCATGACATTAGCTTGTCCTTGTCATTTGCTTTCAATTACAAACACAAGTTTTGTACACTATACTGTTTTTATTATCACTTTAAAAAAATTAACATTATATTATCAATTAATTTTCTGATTAATTAATTTATTATGCACACATAATTGGTAACCTTTAACATTATGCATTTATCACAACATCATGAAACTGAAATTTATTGAAAAAATTTCTTACCTCCTAATACTGACGGAATATAAATACCGTCAGAAATTTATTTATTTTTACTGACGAAAATAGTATTTCCGTCAGTAAGTTATATGTCGTTTCTGTTCATTCCCTTCGGTTTATCGATGGCAATTTGTCCGTTGCTAAATTTTATCGACGGAATGTCGATAACATTTGTTCGTCAGTAATATTTACTGATGTAATTTATACCGTTAGTAATATATTTTTGGCCTTTGGTAAATTACCGACGGAATAAAACCGTCGGCACATTTAACTATGGTCCTTTTATCGACGATTTTGTCCGTCTTTGATTTTCGTCGGCAATTAATTTTATCGATGGAATTTGAGATTTTACCGACAGTATAGTCTGTCGGTAAACTACTGATTTCTTGTAGTGTTTGGTTAAGATATAGTGGGCCTATGTGCATCTTGTAAATGTTTAATTGATAAAAATTATAACTATGATAATAGTAAAGAGAAGCTCATGTTTGTCTAAATATTGCATATTTGTATATTCCATTTTTATGAGCAATCGTTGATAAGAGCTCCGTGATTTATGAACTTTAACTTGATATGGTTATTAAATGAGTATCACCTAATAAGTTTAGCTATGGATTGTTGTTGCTAAGTATACCAAATACATAAAACGAAAAGGACTATAGTGAAATGATAATGGAAGAGTATCACCCTCCTTTATTAGAGAATAATAGACATAAACTTAAGAAAAAAAATAAGAATCTTAATTGGAAAATAATTTGAGGATATATTTATAAAATAGGGAAAATATTAATGATGCTAAAAATACAAAAATTGTGTATGAGTTTAAAAAAAACGCTACAAAGACCTAAAATATAAAAATATGTATATAAGAGTCTAGATGTTTATAGTTAATATTTGAACTTTAAACATGTGAATCATATGCAAGAATTTATGAATTAACTAAAATTTGAGAAAGAAATAAACATTGTGAAGACATTTTTTTAAATGTGAAAAATGCATTAAAGCTCATGAATGAGCATCAAAGAAATAAAGTACAGTAAAATTGTGTAATTGCAAGGAAAGGATTATAAAACTCGCTACTCTAGAACATCATTAGAAGAAATAACCAATTACAAACACATTCCAAACTCCATCTTCTTTGGAAAGCGGCAGTCATCCTTCTTGTGATATGGACTTGTAGTATTTCCCTAATCCAACGACAAACCTTATAAGCAAGTTCATAATTATCCCTTTTTAAGTTCTTGAATAACCTGTTTTTTTTTTTAAATACAACTTCATCATAAGCTGAATCCTACTCCAAATAACTTTGGAATAAACAAATTGAAAAAATAGATGACTAATGGATTCGGAGCTAAGATTGCATAATATGCAAAGCTGATCATTATCACCATAAACCCTGTCTTTAGTCCGCAATTTGCAGCTAACCAAGTGACAAAAGATGCTTTCCACATATATAATATTAAACCATTCAATTATAGGCTATTGCGTCTGATAGCAGTAGCACAGTATTGATTGGTAAATTCATTCCCCTACCTCTATTTGGCAACCAGTGCTAGCTATCACATCTTGAAGAATTGGGAGAGTAATCAAGGAGGCAGCATCTAATCCTCTCACTACGTACCCTTGAAGCTTACGACCTAACTTACCCGCTTAGCTGCATCCTTAACTTGGGCTTGGATAGGAATTTTAGCAATATAAGTTGAGATGTCCTCCCTCAAGATTAGAGGACTATGAATAGCCCAGCTGTCAACCTAAAATCAAGAAGTTTGCCCATCACCTATATGAACTTTGATGAGGGGTAACTAAATGGTTTACAGAAAAACTACCGAATAATTGCTTTAGGCCTGAAATCAAAATATGTATGCTTAAAATTTTAAACTTATAAACTGAAAAAAAGAATTCAAAACGAAATGGTTATGATTTGAATTTTAAATCGAAAGTTACGTTTTGTCCTATAATATGTATTTGCACTAAATTTTAATATTTGATTATATGTCAAAAAAATTAATATTTTGAAATAATGTTTAAATCAAATTAAATTGGAAATTTAATATATTAAATTAGCATAAACTTTTAAAAATTAAGAAATAATTAATTAAAAAAAAACCGTCCCGATTGTCTTAATTTCTTTCTCACCACTCTTACCTCGGAGGTCCAAATGTAGCACCAGCACCGTCGTAGACGCAGCCGTGTGGAAATCTTATAAGTTAGCTTAAATGGGATAATGGCAAATGGTAGTAGCCGGTGAAAGCCTATGTTCCTCGAGAAGTAGATTTAGTTGTTCTTTTCGTATTTTAGGGGAATTTAGTTCCACTCTTACTTGTTTATTGTAATTTTTAATTTTTAGTTTTATTTTTTAAACGAAAATAAAGATAAATAATGTTTTTAATCCCGCTCCAGTAATCTTGCTACAACTAAAGATAACTTCAATGCATAACTAAAAATGAACTTGGTATTCTCTTAAACAAAAAAAGAAACAATCTTTCTTTCGAGTCGTTGCTTAGCTCCTGGCAGTGTTCAAGCAACCGGATGGAGACGGTTGAAGGAAAAGCTATCTCAAGATAATGACAAAGAAAAGAAAAAAGTTCACAA